>CM040240.1:105632416-105689328 GCA_022545495.1 Chrysanthemum lavandulifolium
TTTAAACAAACACCTCTACGGTTGCTCACACTACAAGTCACACGAGCACGTTAGGATGTTAGTCCTTGCTTCATGAATAAAACAACGGAACACGATGTTCTTATTTTTAGATCTAGCCATCATACGCTTGAATCCCACAAAGGAATTTGTTACCGATCGCATGAAGTAAAAGAATCATTGGCTAGTGGCTTATATATTAAATATTTCATGCATGGAAATAGAATCATCCATAAGTTATTTTAATATATATACATGCAAATCATAATGTATTGCCTTCTATTTTGTCAAAGAGAAAGCAAAATAATAGTTTCGAGTGAAGAGATAACCGAATTATAAAGGTCGGTGTGAGTTTATTTTTACAAAACTAACTCTTGAATTAGGGGGTTACTAGGTGTTTATATAGCCTAAAAACTTGTCCTCCAAGTTTAGCTATCACCTCCATAACTTTTACCAAACCGACACACTTCTCCCCTCCTAGATCCTTCCAATTGCCTGCTCATTTATCCCACACCCCACAGGTTCGGATTACGAACTTAATAAGTCCTTTAATTATTATTAAAGGCCTATTAGTTAATCATAGCGACTAACGGTATAATTAACGACCATTTATTTTTCCGTGAAACATATTATATATTTAATAAATATAAATGAGTTACATATATTAAATATACAATAAACGTACTCTTCATGTATTCGTATGCGCCCGACAGGCTCGAGACACTTTTAGCGCTTATGTGTGTTTACAACTCCCACAAACCAACATCTCCCACTTGGGAGTTGGTGTGTCGAATAGCACACAAAACTAACGATAGAAACGCCTAGCAACGCCTCACTCGCTTTTAACTAAAATTGTTTGAGAGAATAGTTTCAAAAATTTCTCAGTAGCATGGTTATTAATGTCTTGCTTTTAATCATCATTTGTTATAGATACCGTTAAACCATGGATATGGATCCTAACTCATTCCATATAGTTTAACCATTTAGAATCTCATTATAGATTTTAATTCAGATATACCAAATGTAATCAAGAATCATCTTGCATTACCCTTTGGGTTTGGCCAAACAATTATCTGATTAAATCTGAATAGGCATCATGGTATCTTTATGCACATATCAAGTGGAGTAACAAATCATTTATTGACTATAAGTGTTGTGGATGCTGCTTCACATCACTCCGAAATATAGCCTTTATAACTACCTTATTCAGATAGCGTTTTGCGTATACTTACAAAAAGTGATATCCACACATAACAGAACTTGCTTGTATATCAAGTCTAAGGACGATTTTAACAAACCATTTTCAATACTTTACTTATGACAAGGATCCATGTTAGGATTTAGTAAATCCAGTACTTAAAGAGTCGGTCACCTCAAGTATGTATACTCATTAGAAAGCTCGTAGTCGTAGTAAGTCAGTTATAGTATTTAGATTACTTAGTAACACCGTGGAGGACGGACGGGTCTTTACCCACTGTATGCCTGATCCACAGCCTAAAGTAGGTGTGCTATGCTTGTACCCTATAAATACCCTTTTCCCTCCAAGGCAAAGGGTGGAGCTTTCATAATACATTTTTCTTTGTCTCTCTAAGCTTCCCATCCTCTTTCACTTTCTCTCTCTAAACCTTCTATCCTACGCATAACATATGTGCTTATGATGTCTTTGTGATAAACCAAGATGCTACAAATGGTATCAGAGCCAGGTTTGATCATCCATCTCTCATGTTCTTGGTTTGATTGTTATTGATATGTTAAGGTTTAGTTTGGTGTTACGCTTAGCGTTTGGTATACGCGTGGGTATTGTGTATAAGGTTTTTGGTAAGCTTAAAGTACTAAATTTTACACTTAAAAACTCAAGATTCTTATGGGTTAAGGTTTATTGAGAGTTAAAATTTCAGTTTCTTGCAAAAAGGTTCAAACTTTACGTGTTTTTCTTGGTTTTTAAACGTGTTTGGATACGAGTGTACTTGTCTACGCGTAAGAGTGAAACGTGGTGTTGATCATCAAGTCTTGTTTTTTTGGTGTTTCTAAGGTTGTTTCATCATTATAATCTGGTTTTCTAAACGGTTTTGGTCATAAAAATCGTGTTTGGCATATTTTGTACTTCTTACGCATAAGAAAACCCTAATCTTACGCGTAAGGTGTTCTTCAAGTGATCTTCAATTCTGTTGGTTTACTCAGTGTTTTTTTGCTTGGATAAGCCTGAAAATACTTCGACTTTGGATATCTCTTACATTGTTTTAAGTGTAAAAGATTTTTTGGATAAAACCCTAATTTTACGCATAAGCATAAAGCTTACGAGTAAAAATTCTTTACGCATAAGCCTTCTTCTACGCATAAGCTTGTCTTACGCCTTAGGAAAACTTACGCATAAGGTTCTTACTTCTAAGCCTTGGTTTACGCCTAAACTTAAGCCTTTTATCCTAAAAGTCTACGTGTAAGCTTTAGACTACGCCAGAAGCCCTGTCTCACGCATAAGCTAGTGTTTACGCCTAAGTCATTGCTCACGCATAAGCTTGTTTGCTCACGCATAAGCGCTTAAGTTTTACTGGTTTCTCTCTTGATTTTGTAAAATCCCGTGAAAGAATCTATTTCTGGTTAAATCAAAGATTTGTAAAATCCGTAGAATTTAAACATGTCTTCCGTTCGATGATGTGCAAGTCGCAGGTTCGATACTGTCCTCCCATGCTTGATAGAACCGACTATGAGTCTTGGTCACAAAGAATCGACTGCATCTTTTAGGAAAGGAAAATGGGTTAACATCCTTAAGTCAATTGATGAAGGACCATATCAAATTGAGACTACCAGAGATATTCGAAACTACTGGCGATGGTTCTGTGACATTAGGACTAGATAGACCAAAGACATATGATGAGCTTTCGATAAGGAGAAGAAGAGATACGATGCGTACATCGAGCTTCAAACATTGTTCTCCAAGGTCTACCAAAAGACATCTACAAGTCGATCAATCACAACATCAAGCAAAGGCGCTTGGGATAACATTAAGATGCTTCTATCTGGTTCTGAACTGACTCAAGAAGATAGGGAGTCTCATCTGTATGATGACTTTGAGAACTTTGAAATGACACCAAGGGAAACTGTAACTGAATATCATGTCAGATTTCACAAGCTAGTGAATGATATGAGGAATATCAAAATGATAATGCCGAATATTCAGCTAAATTCAAAGTTTGTGAACAACATGACTCCCGAATGAAACAAATTTGTCACAGCAGTCAAACTCAACAAAGGATTGAAGAACACCAATTATGAGCAACTATATGCTTATTTGCTTCAAAATGAGAAACATGCAGTATTTGAGCGAATGATCATGGAAAAGTTCAAGAACAATACTAGAGAAGCAAGTTCTTCAAATGATTCTACTGCATTCTACACTAATGTAGGGATCACTACCAAAGCATCACAAGTCATACCTACTGGAAATGGTAACCACAAGCTCATTACTGATCCAGGGTATAAACCACCTGATTCTGACGCAGTCATGGAACACTTTATCAATCAAGTGGCTCTTATGGTCAAGCAAAACTTGAATCTCACCCCACACACTAACAACTATATCAGAACTGCATCAAATCGTCAAAATCATGCTACTGTGAAAGAAGGAAAGATTGGGGTGCAAAATGTGCAGGGAAGACAGAATGCTTACCTTCCACCCAATGAACAAGGGAATGTAGGTGCTGGTTATGGGAATGCTGGTGTTGGTGGTGGATATGTGGGAAATCAGAATTGTGGAAGGAATATGGCTCTGGGTCAAGTTAAACCAATCAAGTGCTACAACTGTGGTGGAGAAGGGCACATTGCTAGGAACTGCACTCAACCAAAACGGCCTCAAAATGCAGAATACTTCAGGGACAAGATGCTATTGGTTCAAGCACAAGATAATGGAGCTATGTTGAATGAAGAGGAGCTGTTTTTCTTGACTGATGGGAATGCTAAGACATACAATGCTGATGTGGACGAACAACCTGTGCATGGTGTCGCCTCAAAACAATCCCAACGCCTTTCAAGTTGCAGATCGTGATGCATTTGACTCGGACGTTGATGATTAACCATATGCATGCACCATCTTCATGGCTAATATCTCTCAATGGTCTCTTCACCTCAACAGCCGGCCCTTCCAAGGAATCCATCATTAAAGAGGTACTTAAACTATATGATGAAGTTGATTTGCAAAGATTCACCATCAAGTACAATCATCAAGTCATTGAATCGATATTGAAAATATGGGAAATAGCAATGTTGTCCCAAATGAACAATATGTGAAGCAAGATGACAGCCTTATTGTACCAAGTGATGAATCTTCTGCAACCAACAATGAATGCATGCCTGATGAATACACTGCATTTGTGCTTGATGATTCCTTGACCACTGAACTCAATACCTATAAGGATCAAGTTGCCATATACGAACAGCGTGCTAAGTTTGATCTGACCACTCGTGAGCAGGAGATGGATATCCAAATGCGTACACTTATCAGAAAAAGCAATTTTAGAGAAGAAGTATTAAAACAAGAGTTAAACTCCTTACAAGAAAAGCTTAATAAAACTGCTAAGCAAAAACAAGAACTTCAAGAAAATGTGAAAGTGCTTAAGTAGAAATTCAATGCTAAGGAATCAAAACTTTTAACTGAATTTTCCAACCTAAAAACTTTGAAACACAAACTTGAAAACAAGTTGTACGTACAAGGAAACACCCTTCAGACTGCTCACATGATCACTAAGCATAGAGTCTTAAGTGATAAGCATAGTATTCCCATTGTAAAGGAACCCAATCCTGAGTATGGTAAAATAGCAAAAGCCGCTCAAAAGGTTGTCTATGATGGTGATGAAATCCTCAAGTGTAGACAAAAACCATCATGCATTGAGTGCACTGAGGAAGATAGAGAAGTAGAAGATGCCACTAAGAAAAAATTGAATGATAAGCTTAAAGATCCCTGGTGCATTAAATATAACATCACTTTTAAGTCTCATGATTATACTAAGGAAAATTGGATTTCCTTGAACAAGTTTAAGCCTCAAACCCTATTAACGCCTGAACAAGTGTTCTGGAAAAAGGATATGGATAAACAAAAAGCAAATAACCTTGTTGAAAAGAACCCCCCGTGTAGGAAATTGTCCCAAGCAACTGTGTATCCTCCAAATACACCAATGCATTTAGTGCCTAGAACACTTCCCACTAAAAGCAAGACCTTAATAAGCCTTTATGTAGTTTACCAACTATTTGTTGATTTTGAGAAAACGTGTAAAAAGAGAATCACACCTACTCGGATAACTGAAGGGGAAAGAGGTTTTGAGCAAACTAAAGAATGCTATTTAACTAAGGTTATGCATTTCTTTAAACAATTAAAAGGTCAATTTGAAAGTCTTAAAAAGGGGATAGACACATAGATTAAAGAAGTGGAAAAGGAATTTGATGCAATGATAGTTGAGGTCAATAATTATGAACGGGAACTTAAATATAATGAAATTGAAAGGAAGAATCTGCATATCTTAAATGAGAACTTGATTTCTCAATGTGTTGCTCAAGATGTGTTTTACATTGCTACGAATTTTTCTATTACCGCATCTCAATTTCATGAATTATCTGTTGCTTTGAAAGTTTCACATGATCGTGTCATTGAGCTTGAAACAAAAAATTCAAAATTGCATGAGAAAATAGAATAGGATGATCATGATAACCTGGTCTAACAGTTTTCTAAATTAGAAGTTGAACATCTTGCTTTGCAATTAAAATATCAACATCTCAAAGAAAATGTTAAAACCTCAAATATCAAGACATCCTCTGATGCTCCTGAGTTTGATGCAGTTTTTGAAATTAGCAAACGTGATGAACAAATTCGAGCTCATTATCACACGATCAAAATATTGAAAGCCCAAATTTCACAACTGAAAGGTGAAAAGAAGGATGTGACTGGTTCCCATATGCCTCCACCTTTAGATTCTCAGAATTTCCAACTTCAAAACATTATTGATAACTTGCAAAAGGAAAATGATTGTTTTAAAGCTGAAATTTCAAAGGTTAATGATCAAAACAAAGAGTTATGTGATTCATTTAAAGTTAATCATGATAAACAAATTGAAAAGATAACTTATTTACTTAACGATATTGAGAATCAAGCGTGAGGTGAAAGGAAAGTTGCCAATCCCCAATTGCAAATATTCTGCTCCTAAGGTTTCGCTTGATAAGTATGCTATCGATATGTTATATATTCCCCGCCATTAGGAATAATGAACTTGCACATAAAGCATATCTCTCATACCTTAAGGATAGTTTAAAGGGTCTCCGTGAGATAGTTGAAGATTAAAGATTAGAAAAACCTTTTGATAGTACCATAGCCTATGCCTACATGGATGCCAAATGATCTCAGGAACTCTTAGAGTATGTAATTGTCACAATTCCGAAATCTAGCAATAGGCGAGATAGAATAATTGCACCCTGTTCTATGCCTAAGGATAAGAATGTGACTTTTAATGTGCCTCACAAAACTTCAGATCCCAGCACTTCTAGACCACCAATGCAAAGTGTAGTATAACCAACTAATATTCCTGTTGTTCCTTCTACATGAGTAATCAACAATACTAAGGTTAGCGGGTCAAAGCCTTCAGGCAATACAATGTGAAATAGGATCTTGCCAGCTAAAAGTGTTGAAGAGAAGAAAGTAGAAGAACACCCTAGGAAGAATAAGTTTGAATTGAATAAAACAAATCGTGTTGATTCTAGTATTAGCTATAAGCGCATCAGTAATTAATTCAATTCACGCTTTTGCAAAACTTGTAAGGAATGTTTGATTTCGGTCTTAATCATGAATGTGTTATGAATGAGGTGATAGATATTGTTAATACTCCAGTCAAAAGTATAAAAAGTGTTAAACAGGTTAAGGAGATCTGGAAGCCTAAAAGAAAAAGGGTCAGCAATTATTGGAAGCCTACAGGAAGAAAATTTAGCAATGTAGGTTATCAATGGAAACCTACTGGCCGGAAATTCAAAGTGAATAAATTTTGTCCAAAGATGTCTAGATCTATGCCTTCTAAGAAATGGAAGCCTACTGGTAGAATCATACCTTTAAGAAGTTTTCACACGTCACATAGGTCCACTGCCACTACTAGTCTTGCCTCCACTAGTGAAGTTCTCATAGCTTCTAGAAATGCTGTAGGTTTATCAATTGCATGTACTAACCAAAAGGAACCCATTATTCCATGGGGATCCAATGCTTCCAGTTATCCACAACAGTCTATGTTTAAATGCATGTCGTACAAATCGTCCTTTGGTATTTGGACTCAGGCTGCTCAAAACATATGACTGGAGATCGCTCGCGGCTCATGAACTTCGTGGGTAAATTTATCGGACCGTTAGATTCGAAACCACCATTTTGGAGCAATTATGGTTTATGGAGATTATGTGGTTGGAGATAGTGTAATTTCCGGGTATATTACGTTGAAGGTCTTGGTCATAAATTGTTTTCACGTCGGTCAATTATGTGATTCGATCTAGAAGTGGCCTTTAGAAAACATACTTGCTTCGTTAGAGAGCTTGATGGTGTGGAACTTTAAGAGGAACACGTGGAACAAACTCAGATACCATCTCTATCAAGATATGATGAAGTCTTCTCAATCTGCTTGTTTGTCAAAGGCCTCTAAAACAAAGTCATGGTTATGGCATCGTCGTCTCAATCACTTGAACTTCGGCACCATTAATAATCTTTCAAGAAAGGACCTAGTAAGAGGTCTACCCAGATTGAAATATGAGAAAGATCATCTTTGTTCAGCATGCCAATTGGGAAAAAGCAAGAAATATGACGACAAATCCAAACCTGCTAACTCTGTTATGGAAGTTCTTCACACCATTCATATGGATTTGTGCGGACCAATGAGAGTACAAACGATTAACGGGAAGAAATATGTGCTAGTAGTTGTTGATGACTACTCACGGTTTACTTGGGTTAAGTTTTTTAGGACAAAGGATGAAACTCTCGACATCATCATTAAACTTGTTAAACAGCAGCGTGTTCGGCTTAATAAAACAATGTAATCATCCGCACGATAATGGAACCGAGTTTGTCAACAAAGAACTTAGTCAGGTTCTATGAAAGCATTGGAATCAGCCATCAAAGAAGTGTTCTCGCACTTCTCAACAGAACGGTGTAGTTGAAAGATGAAATCGAACTCTTGTAGAAGCCGCTAGAACTATGCTAATTTACTCAAAGGTTTCAATGTTTCTATGGGCTGAAGCCATTGCCACTGCTTGCTACACCCAAAATCGTTCTCTCATCCACACCTCTCATGGAAAAACTCCATACGAACTTGTCCACAATCGAAAACCTGATCTCTCTTTCCTTCGTATGTTCGGTGCTTTGTGCTATCCAACGAATGATGGTTAAGATTTAGGTAAACTAAGAGCTAAGGCGGACATTTGAGTTTTTGTGGGATATGCTTCTAATAGGAAAGGTTACCGAATCTACAACAAAAGAACCCGAGATATCATGGAAACTATTCACGTCACGTTCGATGAGCTGTCTGAGCATATGGCTCCTGGACAATCCAGTTCTGGACCCGCACCTCAATTTTTATCAAGTAGTCCCATCAGTTCCTCTCTTGTACAAATTCACTCCCCTACTGTTCCGTATGTACCTCCATCTGATAAAAATTTGAAGAAACTGTTTGATCCGATGTTTGATGAATACTATGAACCTCATGAGAATCAATCTTCTTCATCATCTATAGTGGTGGCTTCTGAACCAATCATCACAGAGAATCCATCTGTCTCTATGTCTCTATCTCCAGAAGCACCAGCTGCCGAACACTCATCATCTCCTCAATCATCGGTTGTACATCATGGAATTGGTAATTTTGATGGAGATAACCCTTTTGCTACTCCCGAAGATGCTCCGTTTGAAAATATCTTTGCCCCTGAACCAACTCCTGAATCATCTTCATCAGGGGATCCAAACTCTGCTAATTCAGTCCCTCAACAACAACCACACGAGCACCTTAGAAAATGAACACATGACCATCCATTAGACAACATCATTGGGAATCCTTCTCGTTCTGTATCCACTCGAAAACAACTTGCAACAGATGCCTTATGGTGCTTCTTCAATTTTATACTCTCCAAGATCGAACCTAAAGATGTTAAAACTGCAATGTCCGAGGACAGCTGGTTCAATGCCATGCAAGATGAAATTCATGAGTTCGATCGACTAGATGTATTGGAATTAGTACCTGCTCTAGACTGTGCTATGATTATTGCTCTTAAGTGGATCTTCAAAGTGAAACTTGATGAACACGGTGATGTTCTGAAGAATAAGGCAAGACTTGTGTCTAAAGGATACCGACAAGAGGAGGGTATTGACTTTGAAGAATCATTTGCTCCAGTTGCACGTATCGAGGCTATTAGAATCTTCTTGGCTAATGCTGCTAGCAAAAACATGGTAGTTTATCAAATGGATGTAAAAACTGCCTTTCTTAATGGAGATCTGAAAGAGGTCGTTTACGCCACCACCTGTAAGGTTTTGTGAATCCAGCATCCTACTCATGTCTATCACTTGAAAAAGGCCCTTTACGGTTTGAAGCAAGCTCCTAGAGCATGGTATGATACGCTATCGAAGTTTCTTCTATCTAATGGATTCAAAAAAGGAGCGCTTGATCCGACATTGTTCACCGTAAGGTCAGGAAAACACTTAATCCATGTCCAAATATATGTTGATGACATTATATTTGCCTTAACCGACCCTAATGAATGTGACCGATTTTCCAAGGAGATGGGCTCCAAATTTCAAATGTCAATGATGGGAAAAATGTAATTTTTCTTGGGATTACAAATTTCACAAAGTCTCGGAGGCATTTTTATCAATCAATCTAAATACGCAAAAGAAATTTTAAATAAATTTGGATTTTATACCAGTGACCCTGTTGACACTCCCATGGTGGAGCGTACAAAACTGGATGAGGACCACTCAGGGATCATGATTGATCAAACTAAATATCGTAGTATGATTGGATCCCTGATGTACCTCACAGCCAGTAGACCAAACATTTCGTTCGCTGTACGCATGTGTGCTAGATACCAGGCTAAGCCTACCAAAAAGCACCTTGAAGCGGTTAAACGGGTCTTTCGGTATCTCCAAGGAACCATTAACATGGGACTTTGGTACCGAAAGACACCGGTATGTCACTAACGGCCTATGCGATGCCGACCATGCATGATGTCAAGATACACGTCAAGCACGTCGAGGTGCTCAATTTTGGGTGATAAGCTTGTGAGCTGGTCTTCAAAGAAACAAATGAGTACTTCCATATCCTCTACAGAGGCTGAATACATAGCCTTGTCATCTTGTTGTGCTCAAATCTTATGGATAAGATCCTAATTATCTTACTATGGCTTTGTATTCAACAAAGTTCCTATGTACTGTGATAACAAAAGTGCCATTGCTCTCTGCTGCAACAATGTCCAACACTCTAGAGCAAAGCACATCGACATTCGACATCACTTCATCAGGGAACAAGTTGAAAACGTGTGGTTGAACTATACTTCATGAGGACCGAATATCGCTTAGCGACATCTTCACCAAAGCTCTTTCTCGAGAACTTTTTGAGTTTATTCTTCCACGACTAGGCTTAAAGAGCCTTCAACCAGAAATGCTCAAACGTCTTCAGGAGGAAGACGAGGAGTAAAGGTGTTCATCTCTATCTATTCTTTGTACATATATTCTTAAAAACAAAATACAAAAATATAAAACCACTAAAAAGAAAATAGAAAAATATAAAATTTTCAAAATCCATAAAAATCAGAAAATCTAGAGAAATTTCAAAAAATATTGTTTACTTATCATGTTTTTTTTGGGGTTCGATAACATCTACGGACTTTGAGTTGTCACTCAAAGAATGGCACGGGTCTCTAGATGAAGTTCGAACTCATTAAAAATAAAAAATAAATAATTAAATAAATAAACTAGATGGAGAAAAATGATGGTTTATTGTCATTTCAGGCAGTAACCCGTTTTATAAGAAAGAACAGAGCCATGCTTATTCTTAAAATTTTCAAACATCTTGCTCTGATTCTAAAAACAAAATGTTTGTCACCAAAAAGACAAATGTTTCTTTCCAAATATTTCTCCTTCTAATAATTCTTCTGAAAAATATTTGTCATCTAATAGAAACAAAATTGCTTTGAAAATACCTCGGACTCTATTTTTGAAAATCATTTGGGCTTATCATTTGTCAAAATCTCTATCACTCAATCAACAACTTATGTCATTGATTAAGGGGGAGAATGATTTCAATCAAATCAAAAAGAGTATTTTTCAAACAATTGGCACGTAAACGAGAAAGGTATACTTTTGGTTAATCAAAAAGAACAATGTTCTACAATGTTTTATACAATTGGTTCAAGACCTTGGTTTATGTTATGTTTTCAAAAGATACTCATGCATGTTTAAACAATGGAGTTTAAAGTCTAAAATCTGATCCTATCAGTTGAAATGGTTTTCAAAAGCAAGTCACAATTCTCCTCAAAAGTTTTCAAAATTAATTTAAATCAATAGAGATCCCAAATCTCAATGGATTTGAAAATTGTGATCGGGGGAGAATTTATGATTTAAATTGAATATAAACTGATAATTTGATATGTGGTTTAGAAATATAACAACAGGCTCTCCTCCCTGCATGTGTCAAATGATTTCAAATTTTCCATGCACATGTTAAGTGGGAACATCTATTTTAAACCAAAAAGTATTCAAACGTGATTGATTTGTCTCAAAGTGCAGGTTCCTTCTAATATGTGCAAAACTCTTTCAAAATCTCGAATGCACATATTGAGGGGGAGAAATTTTATGAAAACCTCATCCTTCCCCGATATGCTTTATCTACTTGAATTGATCGGGAAGTGATGATGATCATTTTAGAAAATGTTAATCAAAAGATTGGATCTTTCTTTCTCAATCTAAGATTTCAAAAGTCCTCTTGCCTCCATGTGTTAAAATAATTTCTAAAATATAAAAAACAATTAAGATACAAAATGCTTTGAATTTATATCACAAGTATCTTGATTGATTTCTCTAATGGTTTTCAATTGGTTTCAAGGCGGAAGAACAATACCAAAAGACCGACCAACTTTAATTTATGCATGGTGATATAAGGATGATAAGGTTAGGTATTTGTTCCCATGATCCGCTAGAACCGGAGGGATCTACCCAGGAACAATTCACTAGATAGTGTAGAAGTCCTTAGGTATGATGAAAAAAGGAGAAAAGTGAGAAATGGGAAAAGTGCGGACTGAGATAGAGCTAGAACTGGAATAAACCCAACAAGGCTCTATGTAATGACGCCTCGGTAAGCTAATCAAGGGGTTGAAGAATGAAAAAGAATTGAATATGAAAAGGGTGAAAAGAAATAGCCCTCCAATATTTCAACCTTAGGGCAGAAACCGGGTTCAATACATATGCTACTGGTGGTTACCAAGGTAACGCCGGTATTGAAGACAAGACGTGTTAGGACCAAAGATATAACAACCTTATCACAAAGTACCCACGTTAACCAAAGTTATGCGTAGGACTCGTGAAACCCAAACACAAACATATACGTAAAACAAAGAAAGAAATATTAAGAGAGATGGTGACTTGAATATGAATTCGTGTATGTTAGAGAGATAAAGGAAAGAAGATGAAAACAATAAGATGTTATATTGCTTCAAAGGAAAACACACACACACACACTCAAGCACACCCCTCAAATGACATACTTGAGGGGTATTTATAGTAAGAGAGGATGATGCCCTAAGGCTTGGCCATGGGCCTTGAGATGGACTTGGATTGGGCTTGGGTTTCACGAACTAGACAAGGCTAGCTTAACATAACTAATAGCCATTTAGCTTAGCCCAATCCACGAGCCCGTTGACTATTCTATCACGATATCTAACACACGTTACAAAGTTCCTAAACGTGAATGACCATCACTTCTAATAAAAATAATCAAGGCTAACAAGACGTCATGGACCCAGTGACGCACTGCACTAAACTTCCCAAGCTACTCAAGTTCTTCTTAAAAGGGCTTGTTTCATTCTCACGGGAAACCTACATAATCTATCGACTTTCTCTTAGAGAGTGTTGATATTGAAGAAGGAGACCCTCTCCCTAGTCTCCGACATAGGAAACCAAATGTGCACAATCGAGTCTAGAGCCAAGAGATCATCAATAAATCTCATTAGGACACATTATTCTTGAAGACTTACTGTTTCACACAATGTGAAAAGTAAGAATATATCTTGAGAGTCCTAGGCATTATCCTTGTGGTATTGCCAAGACTTGCTTGTGACATCTGGACTTTATCTATGGAGCGATTCAATATTGAATCAATTCAGGTCCAATAAAATGGATTGACGGATACCTTTGAAAAACCGGTCGTTGTGCTCAAAAACTCTTTTCTTTAGCACGTCGACTGTGTATTATGGTTTCAAAATCAAAAGGATATTTATGATTGATAATTGATTTTCCATAAAACCTTCGTTGTATTGCAAAACCCTTTATATTAAATACACGATTGTTTTCAAATCATTTTCATCAATCAGTGAATCTCAATTCGATGGTTCTCTCACTCCGTGTTGTCTTCTTTGAGACGTTCCGGTTTGAGAACAGCTAGAACAGTTGCGAAACCCCGTCAAGGAAATTATTTGGAATTATACCGATCACAGTGCAAGATTTGTACTGATCAACGGGGAACCGTGGGCCGTGTACCTCAATTCAACAAAAGTGATCAAAGACACTTTCGTGCATTTTATTGCTAACTGTTTTATGCAGGAACACCCGACGGTTGTAGCTGATCAGAATTGATAAGTCAATCTATTGCCACATGCTCACACATCGCTCTCACACCTAAAGAAATCATGATATGTGCATATCTTCATCAACTGGTTTTGATATTCTTCCTTCCATGCTTCTGCTACTCTGATGCAAATATCTTAATCAACAAATGCTTCCGCAACTCTGATAAGAAGATATCATGATCCAAAAGGTTAGCATGTCGGTTCGAAAGTCACAACATCACATAATGGCGATATATCAAAAGGAAGAGTCAGAGATTTGATGTGGCTGATGATCTCAAAATTGGCTCAAAACTCAACATCACGTGGATCAGTTAAAGACCTCCACTTGTAATAATAGAACATGCAGAACATGAAGAATCAAAGACTACGAGCTTCAGAACAAAAGAACTTAATCAATGAAACCAAGAACATCAAAAATAATATCTTTTTGTAATAAATGTAAGTTGAGGTGACCTCCCTTAGGGGGATATTGTTAGGATTTAGTAAATCCAGTACTTAAAGAGTCGGTCACCTCAAGTATGTATGCTCGTTAGAAAGCTCGTAGTCATAGTAAGTCAGTGATAGTATTTAGATTACTTAGTAACACCGTGGAGGACGGACGGGTCTTTACCCACTGTATGCCTGATTCACAGCCTAAAGTAGGCGTGCTATGCTTGTACCCTATAAATACCCTTTGCCTCCAAGGCAAAGGGTGGAGCTTTCATAATACATTTTTCTTTGTCTCTCTAAGCTTCCCATCCTCTTTCACTTTCTCTCTAAACCTTCTATCCTACGCATAACATATGTGCTTATGATGTGTTTGTGATAAACCAAGATGCTACAATCCAAAAGTAAATGTTTGAAAGTTGGGGTATCCAATATGCATCTCTAGTGAATACATATGAGTTTGGCGGGAACAATCCACATTCTCGTTAGAATATAACCAACACTCACATTTGCCTTACATAACAATATTCCCATATTGTTAACCGACAATGGACATATTTAGAATAATAAAATCATTCAAGGATTAAACATGCAAATATAGGATAACAATTCTTATATGAATGAATAATAATACCAAGTATCTTTATTCTTCATAAATTAAAATTGTCTTTCAATCCCAATTATCCAAATACTAAAACAGATATGCATGAAACTCATTTAGTAAGTTGAAGCCTAATGTTTCCAACATTCTCAACCTTTCTTTACAAGAAAAACTAAATAGTCATTTGAGTAAACTTTCCGAATACTTGTTTCAAATTTCACATATAGTGAGGGATTTGAAATATAAGATGAGTGTCTTATCTCATATGCTCATACTATTGCAAGAGTTATAGTATGGAGATGTCATCTTATCTTGCATGAGGTATTAGAAGTCAACGACATACTGACAGTCATCTTTACAGTTTCTAAAAGTGTAAAGTATTCTCATTCTTTTATGTGTAATGCAACAATGCTCTATGTTGAGCATAACTAGTTAGCAGATTTATCATAAAAGATAAAATCCTACTACGACTAGTATTAATAATCCTCTAGCATCATTTGTACTTATACAACACTATGCTTTATAATTCGTAAACATCTATATTAACAATTATCTAAACACTCTTAATTAGATATTGTTGTTGTCAGCACATCTTGTTCTTGCACAAAAGCAACAACTAGTCCCATACACAATATAATATATACATGATAAATCCTTAGTTAAAAACATAAGGTTTCCATCCATGTAATAAATTATTCAAGTGAAATATACCATTTAAGACTTGTTTGAATGATATATTGCATTTTGTGTTAGACTTAATTTTCCGCATTTGTTTATTCCAGATAAACATCAATTTCAATGTTGTTTGTTTTATTCCCTAGATTCCAAGTAAAATTTCATTCCAAGCTTAAGGATCAATATCTAGCTTAACTGGAATGATATCTTCAACATATAAATTTTGAGGAATAAGACATTGCTCCCACTCAATGTCAGATGTACTAAGAGTTATCTTAATTCAATCAGAATCATATTGTAAGTAAATTCAAGATCTCAGCTCTTAGATGCATGATCCAATCCAAACTTGGATTGCTTAAATATTGTATACTACATAAAGATAATATAGATTCATAACCTTTTGATTACACATCGTCCTCGCAAAAGGTAATCATAAAGAAAGAGTTATAAAATCTAATCTCCATGTTCCTCATACAAGGAAACATATATGACAATTAATTATTTGTATATAATTAATACATGCATATATAAGAAAATCTAATCATAGTTAATTGCTTAAGTATGATTAAAAACTTCTTATTAAATTCCATGCATTAATATGTATATAATTTTGTCCTTGTGAGTCTTTCTTCAAAAGAAACCCATTCCATCCTCATAGATTAACTGTTAGGCAAAATAACAATCAAGCTCAAAACTTAATTTGCCTTTTAAGGACTGCATCTTATCATTCATAGTTCTAAAACATTTATCAGATTCAAGATGTGATAATATATTTTAGTAGTTAGCTGATTTACAATAATCTTCTAACTTATATTCCTCAACATTGATATTAAAAATATCACTCAAGTGATAAGGCATCCTTGCGGATTTATGAATGAGAGTAATCATTATATTTTGGTCGACATTTTCATGTTTAACCTTAGTATGACATTAATAAGTGGATTTTAGAACGTTAAGTATTTTGCTCACAAATCTTTGAGATTTGTATATGAGTACACAGCGAGTACGCATACGAGTACGCAGCGGATATGGATCTAGTTTAAGCAATTAGGTTAACACGTAAATAATAAACAATAAATAATTGAAAAGGGAATAAGAACACTTACCTTGCTCCGCAAGTAATTAAACGAATCTCGAAAGTTTAGTGTTTAAAACAAACACCTCTACGGTTGCTCACACTACAAGTCACATGAGCACGTTAGGATGCTAGTCCTTGCTTCACGAATAAAACAACGGAACACGATGTTCTTGTTTTTTGATCTAGCCATCATACAGTCGAATCCCACAAAGGAATTTGTTACCGATCGCATGAAGTAAAAGAATCACTGGCTAGTGGCTTATATATTAAATATTTCATGAATAGAAATAGAATCATACATAAGTTATTTTAATATATATAAATGCAAATCATAATGTATTGCCTTCTGTTTTGTCAAAAGAGAAAGCAAAATAATAGTTTCGGAGTGAAGAGAGAACCGAATTATAAAAGGTCGGTGTGAGTTTATTTTTTACAAAACTAACTCTCGAATGAGAGGGTTATGAGGTGTTTATATAGCCTAACAACTTGTCCTCCAAGTTTAGCTATCACCTCCATAACTTTTACCAAACCGACACACTTCTCCCCTCCTAGATCCTTCCAATGGCCTGTGTTGGGTTTATTGATTCGATGATACAAAACAATAAAGAATGAAACATCAAAGGGACTTAAAGTGACAAAGAAGAAATCTACAAAAAGATGGAAGGACTTGCTTGCAAAAGAAGATTTATTATTTAGTCCTTCGTAGTATCTTGTAAACCCTAATCCTCTAGTATATAAAGAGGACATGGGGTGTAGGTTTTAATATAAGTCTTCCATAATGTAGTCTAGTAAAGGTGTGTGTGTGTGTTCTAGGGCGTCGTTCATTGTAAACACCTAGAACTAGTTATCCCTAAGATCTGAGATGGCTTAGATCCCTATTACAGTTAGGTAACACGTTATATTCTGATCAATATATAATTGGGGAAGATGTGGAAAAACCTTGTGTCGATAATAATGATGTTTGTTTTAATTCCGTTGCATGTACACGTTTATTATCATTGTTATTGTTAAACCCTAGCGCTCTAAACGGTCCAAGGAGTATAACAAACTCCACAATTGGTATCAGAGCTTGGGGAGCTCGTTACCTAGGGATTCACAAGGTTTCTTGGCGAAAAAGAAAGAAGAAAATCGAGTATACGCAAAATTCGCAACTTTTCTGCAGCACTGTCTTAAAACGATGATAACTTTTTCGTTAACCGTTGGATCGTAACGAAATTTTTGGTGGACGTTCTCTATATATTCATCTAACTTTTCACCGGAGGGATTGTCGATCTGAGCTCTCAATCAGAAGTTATTAAGTGTCGAAGTCTGCTACAGAAGGATGTTTTCAATATCGAATTTTTAGGGTTTTTTTTTGGATATTCAACTTCCTAAATCCGTGTTTCTTTGAATTAATTCATTATGGAAGTTGTTTATACGTTGTGTGGTGTCTTTAATTTATGGAATAAAGTAGCTTTGATGGTGTTTTGATTCGAAACCACTGCTAGTGTTATCGAAACCACTCCTAGTGTTTTCTCGAAACCACTGCTAGTGTTTTCTCGAAACCACTGCTAGTGTTTTCTCGAAACCGCTGCTAGTTTTTTCGTAACCACTGCTAGTGTTCACTCGTTACCACTGCTACTTTATTTGAAATCCACTGCTATGCTAGAGTGTTTCTACTATTTATATTCTCTATTTGTTGATAACAAAAAGGGGAAGATATGAGAAGAGATAGCATGGATTAAGGGGAAGACAAGGAAGACAAGATTTGTTTCATTCATGGTGAGATTTAATTATCTCAACTTCTGCTACTTCGTCTAGGGAAGTTCGTACAAGAACTGTGTTTATTTTGTCATCATCAAATAGGGGAAGATTGTTTGTTAGGTTTATTGATTCGATGATACAAAACAATAAAGAATGAAACATCAAAGGGACTTAAAGTGACAAAGAAGAAATCTACAAAAAGATGGAAGGACTTTCTTGCAAAAGAAGATTTATTATTTAGTCATTCGTAGTATCTTGTAAACCCTAATCCTCTAGTATATAAAGAGGACATGGGGTGTAGGTTTTAATATAAGTCTTCCATAATGTAGTCTAGTAAAGGTGTGTGTGTGTGTTCTAGGGCGTCGTTCATTGTAAACGCCTAGAACTAGTTATCCCTAAGATATGAGATGGCTTAGATCCCTGTTACAGTTAGGTAACACGTTATATTCTGATCAATATATAATTGGGGAAGATGTGGAAAAACCTTGTGTCGATAATAATGATGTTTGTTTTAATTTCGCTGCATGTACATGTTTATTATCATTGTTATTGTTAAACCCTAGCGCTCTAAACGGTCCTAGGAGTATAACAAACTCCACAACCTGCTCATTTATCCCACACCCCATGGGTTTGGATTACGAACTTAATAAGTCCTTCAATTATTATTCAAGGCCTATTAGTTAATTATAGCGACTAACGGTATAATTAACGACCATTTATTTTTCCGTTAAACATATTATATATTTAATAAATATAAACGAGTTACATATATTAAATATACAATAAACGTACTCTTCATGTATTCGTGTGTGTCCCAATAGGCTCAGACACTTTTAGCGTTTATGTGTCTTTACAACTCCCACAAACCAACATTTTTTGCATTGCATCAAAGACTTGGTAAACTTAAAGTCATTCCTCCAAGCTTTATTCATTGAATCTATTATGCATTAAATGTATCAAGTCTTTAAGACTTGATGCATTGTAGATGCTTAGTACTAGCCAATGATAACAGTACCCATTGCATCATAACTCAAAGGTAGATGATTTGCAAACATTTGGCTTTGATTTGCACACTTTAATGTACAACTAGTTAAAGTAAAACTTATAAACAATACAACTGTTTAATACACAGATTGGAGTATGAAAATCAAAAGATGGAGTGTGCAAATCATTTCCCTAACTGAAACGGAAGTACCAGCAGAACACATAGACTAAAAGCTGATCCCGCAGAACCATAGTGTAGCTTTTTTTGACACTACCTGCACAGGCAACCATGAAAAAGACAACAAGGACAAAAGCATGGACTGTATATTGTCGGACACACCCGCTAACCCCATACAATTATCTTTAAGTCCAGTACTGCAGTTCCATGAGTAGATAATATTACCCACTCTGACTGACACACTTCCTGTCAACATACATACCTGCTATAGAACACCCGAATTCACATAGAAACACTTATAGAGCTATTGTAGGAGACCACAAGACAAAAACTGAATCATTGCTGTAGCCGAATATTTCGAGGGTCCTATAACCATTGTTTCCAATCTATCACTTTATGTTTATTTGATATTCTTACTATCCATTCGAAGCTTTTGAGTTGAATATCTTGAACAATCTTATTAGTACTCTACAATTTTTTACCGAACACACGAGTATTTTGTTCTTTCCAAATGTAGTACCCAAAAGTCCAAATCACCGTTTTCCACACACTAGCTAGAGAGATGGGAATATTAACATGTCCACTATACGAAAATAATTCTTCAATAGTGAACACATTAACAATCCCCACCTTCCACCAATTGAATATTTTTACCACACACTCATTGCTAAATCACAAGTGACCAAGCAATGAGCACATGTTTTCACATTATTGTTACAACAAGGACAAAGAATCGAATATTTTGAAAATTTTTTCAAACTATTCAATTTAGTTAAAATATGTTATATTGTTACTAGTTTTATACCCCCGTGGACACACGGGGTTTTGGGTTTAATTTTCGTTAGAAAGATTTTGGGTGATCTATACGTTGCTTATAAATTGTATATTTTAACTTGATTTTTTTAAATACATTATATTTTCATTTGATTTTGTTACTTTTACCATTCTACAAATATGAAAAAATTGTCAGCAACCAAAGACTTTTTATCAGCATGCAATAACCAAAGACATTTCATAAGACACCCTTCATCAGAAACCCGTCATGAGGAACTATTCATCAGATATAGCTCATCAGAAACTAATCATTAAAAACTCTTAATTAGCCACGCTTTAGTCAACAACAACTCATCAGAAACCCGTCATCAACAACTCCTCCTAAGAAAGTCTTAATCAGCACAACTCATCAGAAACCCGTCATCAGCAACTCCTCATCAGAAACTTAAACTCAACTATCAAAAACAAATAAACCAACTTATTGATAATATTAACAAATAAAAAGAAATTTGGCCCATAAGAATCGTTTCCAAATATAAGATATTTGTTTTAGAAATCATAGTTATCTTCGTCGATATCTTTTCTATATTTAAGTTTTGTTTCATGATAAGTTGTAAATTTGTATGGTATATCTTTTCAAAATTATTATTAAAAAATTATCATACAACTTTTTGTAGTAATAATTTGGACTTCATTATCGTAATAACTAATTATTTTTTAAACAAAAAATAATGTTTAGCATCATTTGCAATATTTTATCGGGTAAAAGTTATAAAATAACAACGTACTTTCTAAAATTTACCGTCTTGAAACACTTACTTTTTTATTAACATATACACCCACGTACTTTCAAATTTTGTTCCGACTTTACCCATATTGTAATAAAATAATATTATTTAATATGATATTATATTAATATAAATCGGTCATATGGGTGAAGTCGGAACAAAATTTGAAAGTACGTGGGTGTATATGTTAATAAAAAAGTAAGTGTTTCAAGTCGGTACATTTTAGAAAGTAAGTTGTTATTTTATGCGTTTTACCCTTTTATCGGCAATATCTTTTAAATAATCATTATTTATTTTTAACATTAACAATAATCATTATTTATTAAATACATGAAATTCCCACATTTTTTATAACAATCATGCTAATACAGACTTTTCATCAGAAACACTTGCATTCTTATTTTCAACCATTAGATCATGTTGAAATAGTAAAAAATAATTGTTTTTTTATGAACATCATGGTTAATATTAACATCATTATTATCACAGTTTAACATCAGAAACCTTAAATACATTTGTATACAATCAGCAGCATATTAAATTTTGCATAAATCCTCATATTTAACAAATGCATTAAACATGGTTATGATTCTGATATATATCAACCAAAATACAGGGGGAGGGGGGGAATTTATCAGTATGAACTATACTATTGTTAAACATTTTTTCGGCTTCAGAATCCTCATAAACTTTGTAATTTTTTTATATATTATTATATGAAGTTCAAAACCCTAATCTTGAATAAATTATCATGTATTTCGAGAATAAAATAAATGTACTCATA
Organism: Chrysanthemum lavandulifolium; assembly: GCA_022545495.1. Lineage (NCBI taxonomy): Eukaryota > Viridiplantae > Streptophyta > Magnoliopsida > Asterales > Asteraceae > Chrysanthemum > Chrysanthemum lavandulifolium. The sequence continues at coordinate 105,654,281 of CM040240.1, forward strand.
TAACCCATTACATTATTAATATTTAATAAATGCATTAAACACCGTCTCGGTTCTGATATATAAATCATCAACAATAATAAATAAACTCAACATGCTCATGACTTGTAAATATAATGTCACCAGAAATTGAATATATACATCATAAAATAATAAAGCTTTATGAAAAACTATGATTATTTATGCGAAACCATATTTTTTGCGCATTCAAATATTTTATCATCATACACTTCATAATTTTTTTTCTATATTCTGATATGCACTTCGAAACACTAATTTATATATTCTTTTCATATATCAAATAAATCATCAGCAATAATGAATGAACTAAACATGCTCATGAGTTGTAAATATAATGCCATCAGAAACTGATTATATAAATCAGAAAACAATAAAAATTTATGACAAACTATGATTCTTTATGAGAACCATAAACTAACTCAATTTCTTTTCATATTTGACACATATATTTTTTCATTAAAATACAATAATCATATAAGGAAAAAATAATTTTTGAGTTAGTATAATAAATACAATTAACATCATCGAGATACTGATAAATCAATCAATATACAAAAAAAATTATCAGGATTAACTAAACAATTGATCTACATTTCAAAAACCTAATTTAAATATTCTCTTCCTAAACCTCATAATATCTTTTTTTATAATTCTCATGTGCACCTTGAAACCCTAATTTTGAATAAATCATCATCAACTTCAACAGTCTCATGCTCATCCTCTTGCGTTCCTAGGGTTAATATTTCATAAATTTGACTTTTTAGGCTCGGGATTAGCCCGTAAGCGCGCATTTTTAGTTTTAACTTGCGCTTTTGCTTATTAGTGTTTTATATCATTGTTTTGTGTGCTTATTTGATTGTTTTTAGTTTATGATTGTTAAATTTAGTCTTAAAAATCCAAATATCACCTTTTAACTATTTAAATTCATGAGATCACGACTCGAATCATGATTTTCATTCAACCTTTGTTGGGAAACGATCCGGGAATACATATTTCCTTTGTATTTCCTTGGAAAAATAAATATACTGTAATTGAGACGAATCAGACACACTTCCAATGTGCTTTCTGTTTCATACACCGTGAACAGTAAGAAAATATACATTAAGAGTCCTACGCATTATCCTTGTGGTATTGCCAGAACATCCGAGTGATACGTAAAGTATTCACAATGAAGATGAAAATCCTTCTAGAGCCAACATCAAACAAGCTCTTGGTGGGTGACATTTGAGATCCTTCATGGATCAAACTTGTGACAACTGGAAAACAACGATGGGGCGATTTGCATTTGAATCAACCTTGTTCCAGTAAATGAATTGACGGATGCTTTTGGGAAAACCCTTCGATGTGTTCAACAATTGTTTTCGAGTACATTGACTGCACATAAATTTTTCAAACAAAAGTATTTGTGAGTGAAACTTCATGTTGCTCATAAATATTTCGTCGTATTGCAAAAACTTTTTATCCAGCAATAGGCGACTGTTTTTCAAATAAATTTCTCATTAATCAGAGAATCACAATTCGCTGGTTCACTCACTCCGTGTTGTCTACTTTGAGATGCTCCGGTTTGAGAACGGCTAGTACAACTGCGAAACCATGTCAAGGAGATTCTTTGGAATTCTACCTGATCACAGACAGTATTTATACTGATCAACGGGAAACCGTGGTTCTTGCAACCCTATTCAAAGAAAGTGAACAAATATGTAGAAAACTAGAAGGGGGGTTGAATAGTTTACCGATTAAAAACTTTGTTTTGAAACTTATTGAAAGATCAATTGATATTGATCTTAAGTATGTTAATGAAATATGCAAGCAATATGTGATAAGTAAATAAGGAAAGAAATAATCAAACCACAACAAGTTGTTTATAGTGGTTCGACCTACAAGGACTCTTTTTCCTTGCCCTACTCCACTCCCCGAGTCTCACACTCGAGAGTTTAACTTCACTCGTCAACAAGCTCCTTTCACCGTGGAGAAAACCTTTACACTTCGCACACTATTTCGACACTAAGCTAGATGTCGAGTTCTTTCCAAGGGTACAACTACTCCCACACACAATGTATTTTGAGGACTAAAATACTAACCACTCACACTCACAAGATTATGATGGTTTGATACAACAATGAAGTATGGATCAACACTAGATCATACAACACTAAACAAACAAGACTTCCAACTTCTCGATTGAAGCTTGAATATGACTTGATTTTCTTTGCTACAAAGAGATCACTAATATGATATGAAACCGAATTAGAAAGGTTAGAGAGAGATATGTATGAGAGTATGTTAGAAAGGGATAAGAAACTACTTGGCTTGGCATTGCTATTTATAGCCAAATTGACGAGGGCGTCCACGGACCATGGACCCTTAAAAGGGTTCCGGTGTACCAATTTAATACCGCCATCTCGACAATCAAGATATCAAATCTTGCCTAAAGTCAACGCTATCTAAGTGAGATTATGCAAGATATGAAGAGTACAAATCTTCACAAAATATCTAATGGAATCTTCCAATGATTTGCATGATGTAATACATGATGTCAAATATTGTATTACTATTTATAGAAATATGCAAATGCTTAAGTAGTGTTTGGTTTTAAGAACCTAACACATTCTACAAACTACTATCATACATAATGATTAGAGTCATATCAAGATGTTACTAATCATAAATGTAAATGCTTGAATGATAAATATATTGTTTGAGAAAGCTTGTTTTAATATCTAATAAACTTGACAAGCTTTAAGCTTTTATAAATTAAATTTACTTTTGTCGTTAACAAAACTTAGGCAAAGATCAAAAATATAAATAACGTTTAATGACGATATTTGTATTAACAATCTCCCCCTTTTTGTTGAGGACAAAATATAAATTTATTTTTATAAAAGAAACAAGTTTGTACAAGAGTTATAAAATATTAGTTTTAGAACTTGAAAAGGAAATGATAATGCAAGTGTATGAGATTTGACTTTTATGAAAGTCAAAGAATTCACTAGTTGATGCATGATGTTGACTTTTTCGAGAAAGTCAAAGTATGCGGTTTGACTTTTAAGAAAAGTCAAGTATTATCAATAAGTATGCGGTTTGACTTTTCGGAAAAGTCAAATATAAATAATTTCAAAGTTCTATATTTTCTCCCCTTTTGTCTCAACAAAAAAAGAGGCTATCTTGGAATGTAATGAGCGAGCTATTATCTCCCTTGTTCAAAGCTCCCCTAAATTGGGTGCTTTAATGGGAAGATACATGGATTGTGAAAATAAAGCTACAAAAATTGTTAGTAATAATGATCATTCACAAGCATTTCCAAACACTATGTAATGACACCAACAATATAATAAACAACATTCATTAGTTAAAATTTTCATGATTAAAGATCATGAAAGAGAACACAATGATGTGTTTCTAGTACAAAAAATAAAATTATCCTAAGAAAGCAAATAAAAGAAAGACTATTCTAAAACCATCCTAAAGTGATGGTGGATGGGAGAAGGCGTTGAGGCTCAAGAATGTGGTTGAGGATGAACCTCATTTCTTCGTGGAAGTCATGGACCATAATCCGGGTCCGTTCCACAGTTTGACCCGTTGCTCACAAGTTGAGCAACCATGCCTGGAGGGTAGAAAGTTTCGGAGGTTGTGGTGGTGGAATGGTGGATGTGTTGGTGGTGTTGGGGATGTTTGGAGTGGTCATGATGGATGGAAGCAAAGCACTTTGCATTTGCATTATCTCACTTAAGTGAGAATCCACCATGCCTTTGAATTGGTGGAGGTTGTGGAGTTCGGCTTGAATCTCCTCTCAGTGGGATTGTCATCCCACATGCACTTCGGAATGTCCTCAATATGAGGGACATTGATGATGGAAGTGGATGATCCTCGTATGGACCATGAATGTCCTTGTGAATGGGGTGGAAAAGGAGAGGTCTTGGCCTAATGGGGCGTTTGGGTCAATGGATGACCGAGGTGACTCATGAGCGATTAAGCTCAATGGTGCCAAAGGATGGCAATGGTGGTGGATGACTTGGCCTAGGAGGCAAGTCTTCCAAGTCCTCTAGGAAAGGATTTAGTGATGTTGGTGGGTTGAAAATAACTCCATGGGAGTGAGAGTGAGAGACCTTGGTGAAGGTGGTGAGGGTGTTTTGGATGTTTGGATGGGTGCGGTGGAGGTGAAGTAGGTGTTTTATTGGTGGTGGAGTGGTGATCACAATGTGTGATGAAGTGGGTGTAGCTAAGGTAAGATGTGTATCATCTCTAATGGGAGATGAGATGGTGAGTGGTGAAGATTGGATGATGATCTAAGATGAACAAAACAACAAGGCCTTACGCTCATTCTAGCGGTTTTCTTGCAAGGTTTTGGTGATGATTTAGTCATTTTAACTTGGGTTTTGATTTGCTAGATAGTAGTGAGAATGAAGAAGGTGTGAGGATGATCATGGTAAAGCTTTTCAATTTATAGAGGTAAGAAATTGTTGAGAAATGGTTTGATTTGATGTTGAACCATTGAAGAGATGAGGTTCTAATGATTTGGAAGTGGGTTGAATGCTAGTCATATCACCCAAGTCAATCCATACAAAGAAGATGGAGTGAAGAGGAAAATATATGCAATAAATATGTTCTAGTGGTGGAATTTCCTAATATTCGGATTACCAGGATTTGAAGGTACCAAAAATTTGGTTCCTTCCTTTATATAAAGGGCTCCTTGGGTGGATTTTTCAATTTTTGAATTTTGGTAGGAAATGGATTTCTTATATCCTTAGTGAATCATACTAGTTCTAATAACAGTATAAACTAGTTAAGATTGATTTATAAGTGATGGAAGATAATTTGGAATCACGAAAGAGTCGAAATTGAGAAAATTACCCGGAGGATCCACGGCGCCAAAATCATACACGGACGGAACCTAAAAGGGTGCCGTCTAGTCCCTTGTCTGGTATGGCGGTACCAAATTACATAAAGACGGTACCAAAATAATGGTGCCGTCGATCCGTGGAGTCTTGAAATATGGATGAGTTTGTTTTAGGTGTCGGGTAAATTTCCGAAACCTAAAATTTTTCTCAAAACCTGTTATACTAAACATTTCTAGTTAGGAAAAGTAAATAACACATATGTAAACATAGTGGAGCATAGATTTTGAGCAAGGCTTATTGATTTTCACAATATAGTGAAAATGGGTAAATTTGATAGCATACTTGTGCTATCCCCGCATGAGATTGTTAGCATACACCATTGTTTCAAGTTATATTATCATCCTACATAATAAAATGACTAAATAGTATCAAACATTAACGATAATGTATTCGTCCAAACACTCCTTAAAAGTACCCTTATTTGTCCAACTTCTTGTAAATCTTGTTCATCATCCTACCAAGGCACTTGAACATTCCCTTAGTTTGTTTGAATTCTGCGATTCATTCTCAATCTCGGGAAGAGATGCGTAATACTCTTGAGGTGGAAGATGAGAGCTTGGAAGACCATCCTGAGCTATTTGATGATGATGATGAAGGAGTTGGGGTTTAGCTCTCTTGCCTTTAGTCTTAGCAACTCGAGCATCACTCAAAGGTACAAAGATGTGAGGATGAGTTCATAGTGAAGGTGCATCCCTTTGGAGTTGGTGGAATTGGAGCGAAGTTTCTATAGAGACGGGTGAGAAGCATCCCGTATGGAAGAGCAACGGATCCTGAGTTGGAATATCAATCATTCTCCTAGCTATGTAGTAGGCTAAGTTGAATGGTTGTCGGGTGGACAAGTTGTAGAGCATGTGGCAAAGACAAGCGTTTATGTGATCCCTATTCCTATGGTGCTAATGACGTTGGCTCTAAGTAGTTCCTCCCATTTCTTAAATTCGGGCTTAAGTTCATTTAGCTCCATTCCATATGGATCTCGGTTTACCTCTTTTCCCTTTCGGGTAACTCGGGTTGTATCACTTTTTGGGTTAAAAAGGTGTTCACGGATGACATCTTTATCGGCCAAACGGGTTATGTAGGGAAGAGAGCGGTCATTGATTGTATCAAGAGCCATGAGTGACCACTTATCCGTGTAGACACAAGTTCCTCGGTTGGGAATTCCTAACACTTGAGCAAAGTTGCTTAAGGTGATGGTGTAGTCATTTTGGTTGATTCTAAACCTAAGGCAGAATTCATCATCGTCTTCATCACTAAAGCCGGTCACACTAGCATAGAATTCTAACACAAACCTAGGAAAAATTGGTTCATCGATGTCAAGAAGACAATCGAATTGAATGGCGGCTAGTTCTTCACGAAGATTGGTATTTTCAAGGAAGGATGAGTGAATGGTTCTACCCTCATGGAAATACCTCGATTCTAGACTCTTAAATATTTCTACTTGTTCCTTGGTAAGTCCTTTGGTTTTGTGGTGTTTGGGAATGTAGTTAAGGGTGTCTTTGTGATCATAGAATCTTGCGGCTACCATGGTTATTCCTAAGGACAAGAATTAACATGTTAAGAAAAATTGAAAGTAAATTTTAACGTTTTTGATTCTAGTGTGTGCCTATATGAAAACAATTTGGAGTTGCGGTTATCTCGACTCATTTATGCACAAAATGGTTTTAGTGGGGTGTTTGGCAAATACCATGAGATAACCCAAATGCTCCTAATTCAATGTGGCTACATTTGAATATACCCGGGAGTGCATATTAGTTATGCAATACCTTTAGTATTCAAGAGCATGCAAGTGATGAAAATTCTAACGTTTCTATTTGTTTTAGCAATGAAAAATGTTTTCCTACAAGTGAGAAGCTTTTCAAAACTTTTGACATGGGGTGTTTGGTTGTTTGAATAAGGCCTTATATTTATTATCTATCAATTAGTGGGAAACATGATTTGTTTATGCAATATGATAATGTAGTACCTAATTTCAATGACTAGTTATGCAATTTGACAATTGAATTCATATTTGGTATAAAAGCATACATAAAACCCCATGTAATGATTTGTGATAGTTTTGTGCATAAATAAGAATCCTAGACTCGTAATTAAGAGATGAAATGTAGTTAGGATACTTGCAATGATGTTATCTTGATGATTAGTGAGTGGGAAGATGACAATAATGAGCTTGGTTTAAGTTTTACGTTTGGTAAAGTGTGTTGTGAGGAAGAGGATGTTATGTATAAAGCTATTTTGTACAGAGACACCACGGACTAGACGGCACCAAATTTTTGGTTCCGTCCGTGTTGTCGTTTGGTGCCGTAGCTCTGATGGCGAGATACAAGGCAAAATTGTTTTGATTTGACTATTCTAATGTTTTAGGCTATGTTTATCCTACATGTTTGGTTCCATTAACCCTAAACCAAGTCTAAGAAGATTAAAAGGTTCTCGTTTAAGAGGTTTAGTAAAGATGTCGGCATGTTGTCTTGGAGGATACTTTCTCGATTGAAATGTTTCCTTTTTGAACATTGTCGCAAGAAAGTGATGACAGATTTCAATGTGCTTTATGCGAGCATGTTGAGCAGGATTCTTCTTGAGATCGATGGCTCCTTTGTTGTCGCAAAGTATCACAATGTCGTTAAGATGAATTCGTAGTCACGAGCTTGCTTCATCCAAAGAGCTTGTTGACATGCTTTTCCTAATGAGGCGTATTCGGCTTGATGGTAGAGATGGCTAAAGCCGTTTGCTTCTTTGCAAACCATGAGGTGAGACAATGTCCAACAAAAGTGCAAATACCACTTGTACTTTTCTATCGACATAATCACCGGCATGATCCGAGTCGGCATACACTATGGTTTCTATACCGTTCCTTTGGGATACCATAATCCTAAACACGTTGTTCCTTAATATTTCTAAAAATCCTTTTTAATGCTTCTAAGTGTGTTGCCTTTGGGTTTTCTTGAAAGCGAGCACATAGACAAACACTAAACATAATGTCGGGTCTACTAGCCGTAAGATAGAGTAGGCTACCAATCATTCCTCTATATTTAGTGTTATCTACGGATTCACCTTCTTCCTCCTTGGTGAGTTTAGTGTCAGGGACATGGGTGTTTTAGTTGGTTTGGAATCTTCAAGACCAAATTTCTTAAGCATGTCTTTTATATATTTAGATTGGTTAAAGAAAATACCATCATCTAGTTGTTTGATTTGAAGTCCTAGAAAGAAGTTTAACTCACCCATCATACTCATTTCAAACTCGTCATGCATGATTTTAGAGAAATCATCACATAGCTCTTGACAAGTTGATCCGAATATAACGTCATCAACGTATATTTGAACAATAATAATTTGCGATTCCTTTTTCTTAGTAAAAAGAGTATTATCTACTAATCCCATAGTATATTTGTTATCAATAAGAAAAGTGTTAAGACGGTCATACCAAGCTTTAGGTGCTTGTTTAAGGCCGTATAATGCTTTCTTGAGTTTGAAGACATGATGTGGTTTCTCAAAGTCGGTAAAACCGGGAGGTTGAGCAACATACACTTCTTCGTTAATAAACCCATTAAGAAAGCACTTTTACATCCATTTGAAATAATTTAAAATCATAAGCACATGCATAAGCAAGTAATATTCTAATAGATTCAAGTCTAGCTACCGGTGCATAAGTTTCATCATAGTCAATACCTTCTTGTTGATTATAACCTTGTGCAACAAGCCTAGCTTTGTTTCTAGATACTACACCATTTTCGTCCATTTTGTTTCGAAATACCCATTTTGTTCCAATTATAGTTTGATCTTTGGGTTTTGGAACTAGTTTCCAAACATCATTTCTAACGAATTGGTTTAATTCTTCTTGCATGGCAATTACCCATGATTCATCTTTTATTGCTTCATTTATGGTTTTTGGTTCAATGGTGGATACAAAACAAAAATGATTACTTTGATTTTGAGCTTGTGATCTTAAGGTTCTTTGATTAAGTTTTCCTATGACCTTTTCTAATGGATGACTTTTAGACTCTTTGATGTTGATAATTTCCTTATTTGATGGTTCATCTTCCTTGTTATTATTAATTTGACTTTCTATTATTTGACTTTCAACTAAGTCATCATCTACCAAAGGTGATGTCTTAGAGGAGGTGGACTTTAAATCAAATGTTATGTTCAACGATTCCTCGACTATCATTGTTTCTTTTATTAAGGACAATGTAAGCTTTACTAGTTTGAGAGTAACCAAGAATACACCTTCATAGACTTTGGGTCAAACTTGGTGAGATAATCCTTAGTATTAAGAATAAAACATTTACAACCAAAGACTTTAAAATATCCTAATGTTGGCTTTTACCTTTATAAAGTTCATATGGTGTTTTGTTTAGGAAAGGACGATATTAGGACTCTATTTAAAATATATGTAGAAGTGTCAAGCGCGTTACACCAAAACTTTTGAGGAATGTTTTGCTCATTAAGCATTGTTCTACTCATTTCTTGAATTGTTCTATTTTTACGTTCTACTACTCCATTTGATTGAGGTGTTCGTGGAGCGGAAAAGTTATGTGTTATACCATTTGTATCACAAAAGTTTCCAAATTGAGTTTCGTTGTCAAATTCACGACCATGATCGATTCGGATCGACACAATTTTGACACCTAGAAGATTTTGAATTTTCTTGCTAAGTATTTCAAATTTATCAAAAGCTTCATTTTTGGTTTTCAAAATAATGTCCAAGTAAATCTTGGTAATCATCTACTATGACCAAAGTGTATAAGTTGCCTCCATAGCTTCTTATAGTGGATGGTCCAAACAAGTCCATATGTAATAATTCTAGACACTTAGATGTGGACACCATATTTTTAGATTTGTGACTACTATGTGTTTGTTTACCAATTTTGCAAGCGTCGCAAAAGTGTTGGTCATATTTTAGTTTTGGTAAATTCCTAACCAACTCTTTTGAAGATAGGTTTTGTATAAGTCTCATATTAGCGTGACCTAAGCGTCTATGCCAAAGAGATGAGCTATCGTCTAATGTTGTTAAGCAAAGTTTGTCATTATATGTTTTATCTATTTTCATGGCGATATGTTATTTTTCCTAACTCCTTTAGCTATGGTGATACCATCTTTAGTATTTTACTACCATTTTCATCGAATAGTACTTTATACTTTTTATCACATAGTTGGCTAATACTAAGTAGATTAAATCTAACCTATCCACATGAGCAACATTTTCAATAGTTAGAGAGTTATGAGCAATCGTACCTTTGCCAATGATTTTGCTTTTGAGATTGCTACCGAAAGTGACATTACCTCCGTCATACTCTTGGTATGATGAGAAGAGACTTTTGTTGCCGTCATGTGTCGTGAGCATCCACTATCTTTTATCCATTCATCGGGTTCAATCCAACTTTCAAGCATACCTGAAACAAATAACTCAAACATTTGGTCCCTGATATCTCATGGGTCCGTTTGGGTTAAACATACCATTTATTTGATTCTTGTATGGAAATGATGGGTAAGGGTTCCATGGCATGTAACTGGAGTTTGATATGGTCTAGGAAAGTTTTGATTCCAACCGTTGTGTTGGTAGTTAGGTTGAACGTTGTGGTTGCTCTTAGGAAAGGCGTTTGGCAAAAGAAGTTTTATATCATTGTTGAGTAGTTTTGATCTAAATTCATTTTAACAAGTCCTACTCGATATAATGGCTGGTTTTAGTTTAACATTATCATTGGTTTTCTTTGTTACTTTAACAAATTGATGACGGTCCGTATTGCGAACATTCATTTCTTTGAAGTACCATGGTACCATTTTGCTGTGGACTAACCATTATTTTGGTTCCATCGGTCCGTCTTGTCTCTGCAGCAATTTTGATGAGAATGTTCGTCCTTCGACCTTTTTGTTTTGACTCTTTGAAATTAATACTTCATTAAAACCTAGCCCATTCCTGTCTCTTGGTGTTTTATGGTTTTAACTATTTCATCGGCAAGAGCGATGTTTTGTTAAGCCTTTAAACTTAAATTATTTTCTATTAAAACTTCTTGTGTGAGCTTTAGTTTTTCTATTTCAAGATTAAGCTCTTGGCATGATTTACAATCATTGTCATTTGCTTTTCCTTTTCAAGACGTTTTGCTTTTCTTTTAATTCATATACCTCATTTTCCAAAAACTCCTTTTGGTTTTTAGAAATTATTTTTAGTTATGATTTTTAGACTTAGCTCACACAATTGATTATATTGTTTTTGCAAGGTGTCATCATCTATAGAAGAATAAGAAGAGTCGGAAAGTACCTCATTTGACTCATGTGCCATTAGAGCGATCTCTTCCTTGCTTGATTCTTCATCGTCTTCATTATCACTCAAGCACCACTTACAAAAGCTCGTTGAGTTTTGCTTTTAGGTGGCTTGGGACATTCTCCTATGAGATGACTTGCATCACCACATCTAAAACACTTTCTTTCACCTTTAATCTTCTTATCATCCCGATCTTTTGGAATGGCTTCTTTCTTCTCGAGGTTGTCTTACAAACTTTCCTCTTCTTCTAAAGAACTTCTTGAAATCTCTAACGCCATGGCATACTCCTCATCTTCACTATCGGAACAAGATTCACCATCATCGCTGATTCCGCCTTTGCTTTAAGAGCAACGGATTTGATCTTCTCCTTTCTTCCTTTGATGATCTCGAATCTTTCTCCATTACCATTTCGTGAACTTTGAGGTTGCCAATTAGCTCGTCTAGTGACATTATTGAGAGATCTTTTGATTCTTCAATAGCGGTCACTTTAGCTCTCCATTTGGGATGGAGTGCTCTAAGAAATTTCGACAAAGTTCTTACTACGAAAAGATTCATCAAGTGCTTTAAGTGATGTAATTATAGTGTTAAAGCGAGCAAAGCCACAATCAATGGTTTCATCTTCGGGGATAACAAATTGTTCATATTGTTGAACAAGAAGATCAATTTTGTTATCCTTGACTTGTGAATTACCTTGATGTGTAACAATTAAAGATTCCCAAATATCTTTGGCGGTTTCACACATAAAAATTCTTTCATATTCTTTTCTAGGTAAAGCATTATAAAGCATCATTTTAGCTTCATTATTTTTAGCAACTAATTTCTTTTGTTCATCAATGGAAATATCCTTTGTTGTAGAACTAAAATCTCCGTTAACAATAATAAACCAAAGATCTATATCTTTTGATTTTACATATGTTTCAAAGCGGTTTTTCAATAGATAAATCCATTGGTTTCAAAGAGTGGTGGTCTTTGCATAGATTGCCCTTCTTTAAAGTTTTCAGAATCCATGGATCGTTTCAAGTTTATAAAATACAAGTTATTTTAGAAATTCTTGAGCAACGAGGCTCGTACCAATTGTAGAAAACTAGAAGGGGTTGAATAGTTTACCGATTAAAAATTTTGTTTTGAAACTTATTGAAAGATCAATTGATATTGATCTTAAGTATGTTAATGAAATATGCAAGCAATATGTAATAAGTAAATAAGGAAAGAAATGATCAAACCACAACAAGTTGTTTATAGTGGTTCGCCTACAAGGACTCTTTTCCTTGCCCTACTCCACTCCCGAGTCTCACACCGAGAGTTTAACTTCACTAGTCAACAAGCTCCTTTCACCGTGGAGAAAACCTTTACACTTCGCCACACTATTTCCGACACTAAGCTAGATGTCGAGTTCTTTCCAAGGTACAACTACTCCCACACAATGTATTTTGAGGACTAAAATACTAACCACTCACACTCACAAGATTATGATGGTTTGATACAACAATGAAGTATGGATCAACACTAGATCATACAACACTAAACAAACAAGACTTCCAACTTCGTTGAAGCTTGAATATGACTTGATCTTCTATGCTACAAAAGAGATCACTAATATGATATGAAACCGAATTAGAAGGTTAGAGAAGATATGTATGAGTATGTTATAAAGGGATAAGAAACTACTGGCTTGGCATTGCTATTTATAGCCAAATTGGACGAGGCGTCCACGGACCGCGGACCCCTTAAAGGGTTCCGCCCGTGTACCAATTTGGTACCGCTGATCCGACAGTCAAGATATCAAATCTTGCCTAAAGTCAACTCTATCTAAGTGAGATTGTGCAAGATATGAAGAGTACAAATCTTCACAAAATATCTAATGGAATCTTCCAATGATTTCCATGATGTAATACATGATGTCAAATGTTGTATTACTATTTATAGAAATATGCAAATGCTTAAGTAGTGTTTGGTTTTAAGAACCTAACACATTCTACAAACTACTATCATACATAATGATTAGAGTCATATCAAGATGTTACTAATCATAAATGTAAATGCTTGAATGATGAATATATTGTTTGAGAAAGCTTGTTTTAATATCTAATAAACTTGACAAGCTTTAAGCTTTTATAAATTAAATTTACTTTTGTCGTTAACAAAACTTAGGCAAAGATCAAAAATATAAATAAGGTTTAATGACGATATTTGTATTAACAAAATACACTTTCGTGTGTTTATTGCTAACTGTTGTTTGCAGGAATCCTCGACGGTTGCAGCTGATGGCCAATGAGATGTCAATTCATACCACATGCTCGCACTTCACACTCACAATCAAAGAAATCATGATAATTGAAAGACGTATAACACTGCTTCCGTAACTCTGATGCAAAATATCATGATCCAGAAAAGTGTGAGCATGTCGGTCCGAAAGTCACAGCATCACATGGAGGCTATACTACAAAGGATGAGTTGGAGATTTACAGTGGTTGATGAACTCAATGAAAGCTCAAAGATCCCCAAGCCAAAGGAACATTCATCAAAACATCACTACTGGAAGTACAAAGATTGCCGACTTTAAAGAATCAAAGACTACGAGCTAGGAAATTAAATTCATGTAATAGAATGCTAGAATTCAAATTGTAATTTCCGGGGTGACCTCCCTTAGGGGGAGATTGTTAAGAATATGAAAATTCATGTGAAAGACTCGGTCACCCCGAGTATCATCTAGCATTTGTTAGGTCGTAGTCTTATTAGTAAACGTTAAGTAATCGTATCACCATGGAGTCGGGTCGGGTCTTTACCCATTGTATGCTCGTTCCATAGCCCGTTAGGGGCGTGTTTTGTAAGAAGTATAAATACCCTTTCACACCAAGTGAAAGGGTTGGAGCTTCATTTAGTTTTAACCTAATACACTTTCATTTTCTCTCTCTAGACTTGAACTCCCATTTTTTCTCTCTCTTACCAAACAATCGGCCAAATCACAAGATTATGTATGTGTTATGATAACCAGTCTTCTACATCCATTCACATAAACTGAACTGAACAAAGTACCTACGATGCATCCATATGCTCCCTCCAAAATAAATCACATATATACAAGTACTAGACAAGAGATACTTAAAGTTGTTAAAATGAGATCGAACTAAAATTTGACAAGAGATACTCTCTTTACAATAAAAATAATTTTTATTTACTACAACTAAAATTGTTAAAGTTTCGATAGATTTCTTTTTAAAATTCTGAAACCTAGGTGATACACTTTCATTAGAAGTTTAATGTGTATCGGGGTTTTGTATGTGTCGTCGGTTTGGAATATTTATTAGTGTAATGTGTATCGTGTATCACTAATCCAAACTCATGTATCATTTGGTTATTAGTTGCTAAATGTTAATTTGTATTAAAATATAATTTTTTTGTGTATGATTGCTAAAATTGCTATTTATAAAGGTTTTAGTGGTTTTTAAATTTGATCTTATTTTTACAACTTTAAGCGATCTCATTAACCTCCCTATATATATATATATATATATATATATATATATATATATATATATATATATATATATATATATATATATATATATATATATATATATATATATATATATATATATATATATATATATATATATATATATATATATATATATATATATATATATATATATATATATATATATATATATATATATATATATATATATATATATATATATATATATATATATATATGTATATATATATATATATATATATATATATATATATATATATATATATATATATATATATATAGTCCCTTTATTTTGAACCCACCTATTTGCGAGAGCTGCAAAGAACCACTTATGTACTCCTAGCATAGTGTGCAACATATCAATGCAAAATGGCATTTTTGAAAGAATCTATATTTTTTTTAAATATTAAAATTTCTTATTTAATCCTAAAGGGTATAACAGTAAAAGACAATTTCTTTTTTTTTATACTAAATCCCGTTATTTATTTATTTTTATTTTTTTAAGATAGTATTTTTCAGATTTAGTGCATATATGTTTTTAAACCAGCATGTTTAGTGCATATATGTTTTTTTTAAGATATTATATTTCTAGATTTAGTACAACAATATATGTTTCCAGAAATACTTAGGTGCATATGGGTTTTTTAATATAATGAAATTTATAACAAATCAAGAACATAACATAAATGTTATACACAAACATCGATATCGATTAAAATACAATTAAAATACATATTTTAAAAAGCATAAATACATGAATCTAATCGATCTATATACGTGAGCACTAATAATATTAAATACAAATGGACTTAGGTGCACGCTCATTATTATCGTCATTTTTAGAAGTCGGACATATATGCACACGCGTAGCCATCAATAGTTTTTCAAAAGTCGGACATATATCCACACTCATAGCAGTGAACATTCTTGTAATTACACCTGATAAAAAGAAAAGTACAAAAATTAGCAACAATAATATTATTAAATTAGAATTGTGTTGAAATACATATATGCAACTACTAAAGCATGTATGCACACTTGTTAAAATATATGTTTAAAAACATCATGTTCTCAAACATATATGGTTTTTATTAGTTAGATCCCACTAATTAAAACATATATGTTTTGAACATACACGTTTAGCACAGTTTAAAACATAGGGGGATTTTCATATCTCACATACAACATATATTTATATTTCCCCAAACACAAGTTTTTGTCATGATGCATGCGCATTAAAGACTGTTTGGGAAATCGTAAATATTGGTGTGTATATGGGGATATATGTAAATGCCCCTAAAACATATATGCATCCAATTTATCTTTGAATCTATATATACCTTAAAACATATATGTACGTATAATGATTTTGTACAAGCCGAAAAACACATATGCATCATTATACAATCAAAAGCAATATCGACTAAAAACTAAATTTCTAAAACCAAAACCAACTAAGCCAAATCCAGCGGAGCCAACTGTGCATGATGTTCTTTTATAAAATCATATACAATAGAAAAAAACTAGTAAAGACTAAGTGGTTTGGTTTGCGTTAATGGGAATGGGACTACGACTTTCAAAGTCATAGTCGTGTTCATTTTTGTTTTGTTTTGTGGGCCAGTAATGAAATAGGTATATCATAGTTATAGATTCATTACACACCAATTGGTCTATGAAATCCATTCCTGGGCCTTTTTTTCCACTACAAAATTAAAATATCTATACACTTTTTCATACCATATTTTATCAACCAAACATAAACAATCGTAATGATCTGACTTTTCATACCCATTATCATTCCACCTCATTCCAAATCCGATCTGGATGTATTCATTGATAAACCAAACGAGCCCTAAAGACCTTAGAATGCAATATGTGCACTAGGCGTGAAAAACGAAAACTAATACTGTAAATGAAGAGGATCAACAATGGAACAAATTATAGCTACATGAATCATACGGACATCTATATTAATAAATTTAGTATGGGACCATCCAATATTTATTTTATATTTACTATCGAAAAATCTAATAGACCCAGAAAGATTCAATTCTGCAATAGTCAAACTTTAATTGAAAGTTGAATAATATTACAAGGAAGACGAATCAATCGAATACATGTGTCTTCGATTCTTGCTATTTTTAGTGAACAAAGGATCTTGTGGAAACAAATTAAAAACCAACTATAATTGTAAACTTAAAAAAATCAGATTCAATATCAAATAAAGAATCAAACGTTAAACCAATGGTAACTAATGCAATGCTAAAAATCAACAAACAAATTATGAGCATTCATATTTCCTATACTCGTTGATGCTTGGCCAATCTAAAGATATTAGGGATGATTATCCTTTTTTTCTCAGGTGGATAATAGTTTTTGTGAAAGAGGCGGCATATAATTTTTTTGGAGATGGCGGTCTTTTAGGTTTACAGAGAGTAGGGGTGGCTAGGGTTGAGATGAAGAAGATTAAAAGAGATACGTGACTTCTCCTATTTTTGTGTAGTTTACTTTTTGATTGAAATCCCATAATTACCCTTTTAGCTTTAAAAATATTGTCCTCATCTTTCAGTTAATTACATTAATGGCATAATCAATTATATCCATTGATCAAACATTCTAATGGATAAAATTGAGTTCATGATTCTCGCGCGTTTAAAGTGGGTTTTGAAAATAAAGTTTATTATATATATATATATATATATATATATATATAGAAGGTTATCTTCGAGCAAGAAAAATCGTAACTGGTAAATCAACGATCAACCAATCGATTTTTCTTATATTAATATTTATTATTTAATTCAAAAGGGTATAATGGTAAAGTTACTTTTTTATATTTGATTTTTTTTTACAAAACGTTTTTTTCGTTCCCATAATTCTAGCATTTTTTTTTAAACATTGTGTGCACATGTGTTTTGCATTATGTGGTAATTGTATTTTCCGTTTATGTACAGGTGTTTTGTATTTGCACATGTATCTATAAAAATATTGCACAAGTATGTATACAAACAACAAAATTTTATTAATACTTTATGCAATTTTATACAAACAACAAAACTTTATTAAAATATATTACATGTTTTATTACAAATATATGAAGGCATGCACATGTGCACAATATAATATCTTCAATAGTTGGTTCATCTTTAGGCGTCGATGTATTCCTCGTCTTGTTTAAAAACCCATGAAATCTACACATGTGTTTTTAATCCTTGTCACATGTGTTTTCCCATTGGCGGCTCTCGATCTCTTTGTATGCATATGCGGTTGAGTTCGTCCATATGCCATTATATATCGTGTATGCATTCTTGATATTGCTCATTATACTCGAACCTGTAATTACAAACAAATAGTAGAGGAATTATTTAATCATAACAACTAAAATAACATATATGCACAATCCTTTTATAACAACTGAAATTAAACAAAAGAAACAAGTTCATGAAACTGTAAAAACACATATGTATAGAAGGTTTTAAATTCACAACTGTAAAAACACATGTGCATTCGTTTCAAACACTCATGTTCAAGATATAAACACATATGCATTCATTGTCAAATTCTCATTTTCATCACGTAATACATGTGCATTCTAAGTAAAAGACATAGACGTGAACCAATCTAGTCATTTGCAATCTAGTAAAACATTATTCACATAATCTGAAAAGCGTATAATATTTCAAGCATTCAATAACCAAAGTGTCCTCTCTTTATTATAATCCTTCTCATGTGTTTGGTCATTTTTAATTCAAGGTTAAAAGAGTATATATATATTTCAAATTAATTTAAGTTTTCTTTACCTCAAGACCTTAACATATCAAGGATTATAACATTATACTATAGCTAAGAAACACGATACTGTGTTCTTATTCATCTTTTCTTATTATTATGATTATTCTTGATAATTGATTAAAAACTATTGGCCAATATAATTAGATCCGAGTTGAAAGCAGGATGAAGTTGCTATAAAAACTATAATTTTACTGGGTAAATGTAAAGAACTATCTAACTCAAAAACTATAATTAGTTCACATCTATGTCCAATATTTCGAAAATATTGGGTTCATAAGTGGAGGGAGAGAATGAACAAACTGTACGGTATTGGAGCAGAGTGGATATGATGTGAGAGTGGCTCAAACGCAGTGCCATCGGAGGAATGTTACTCAATCACCAAAGCATGCTACAACAAAAGAAATAAATGTATAAGTATGACCTTTTTTATAACAGTGTATATGACACTATCAACATTCCCCAACATTTAAAGTACCCATATCATAAACAATAGCTATGAAATTTGAAACCTAAGTTCTCAACCAAACACGCCCCTAATTTCTTATCAATTAGTTACAGTGAAACTTACTGCAATGATATAAAAAAAAGCAGATCCAAAAAAAAAAAAAAAAAAAAAAAAAGATCCAACATACGTTATCATTCGTTATCATTGCTTTTTTTTATGTGAACCAATGATATCATCTACCAGATCCTTCGTTTCCAGATCCAATCCTAAACAAAAAAAAAAGAATATCCAAAATTAAAAAAAAGGGATCGAAGTAAAAAAAAATCAGATCAAATATATAAATCGATTTCGAAACATGAATTAATAAACAAACCTTATCAATCATACTCATCATTCTAATCGTCATCT
Source organism: Chrysanthemum lavandulifolium (assembly GCA_022545495.1). Taxonomy (NCBI): domain Eukaryota; kingdom Viridiplantae; phylum Streptophyta; class Magnoliopsida; order Asterales; family Asteraceae; genus Chrysanthemum; species Chrysanthemum lavandulifolium. The sequence continues at coordinate 105,673,594 of CM040240.1, forward strand.
ATATCGATTCGTTGGGTATATGTATATTCATGAAGATGATGCCTGGCGGTGAAAAATTTCAATTGAAGCGGCTAGGAGACTCGATGGTTTGATCATAGTGTTGAATATAAGATATGATTTTTGATTTAGGTAATTGTGAAGAACAGAGGATGACGGCTAGGTTTTTTATTGAGGTAATTGTGAAGAGGATGATGGGTGAGGCAGTTTATGGCCAAAAGAGGAAAAAGAAATATAGATCCGAATAATACACTTATTATTAGGGATGATACTAAATGACATAAATGCCCTTTTATCCATTTAAAAATGCAACCTGATATTTTAGTTAATTACAATTATGCCATTAACATTTATAGCCATTGATCAAAAAATGAATGGATCGATCGGTTCTCGCAGCTTCTCGCATTTTATTTGGTTACAAAATAACTCTACATATATATATATATATATATATATATATATATATATATATATATATATATATATATATATATATATATATATATATATATATATATAGAGAGAGAGAGAGAGAGAGAGAGAGAGAGAGAACTTGGATCATTTAAAAAGTTGATCTTAAGAAAAGTGAGAAAAGTAATCTCAACCATTGGATCACCCCCTCTTCCCTCCTTTTTCACACCAAACTCTGGGACCTAATTGTATTTTCCTTCATTCTTTAAGGAAGTTTGTAAATTCTTTCCATACCCCACCCACCCCACCCCAGAAGAAGAAAAAAATTTCCTTAAAATTTTTTTTTTAGGCCCAAAAAATTTTGTTTTTTGGCCAAAAATTTCCGCCAAATTTTATAAGCATGATGCTCTTTTATTTTTGGTGCATCACGCTTATAAAATTAGTTATAACTATAATGCACCAAATTTTATAATTGAGATGCATCCACGATTGCTACCTAATATGCTTCAACAACATTGCAATAACTTAGTATACTATGCTCTTTAAGGGGCATTAGTTGTACAACCGTAGAGACTATGGTAGCCATGGTAGCGTCGACGCTTTGTCATTGAGATAACGCTAGTGCATATATTAACAATCGTGAATTGATGATAAGTAAAGTTAACCATGTGATTAATAAAATGACTACGAAACATGTTAGGATAATTGATTTCATTGTATATTTAACCATGTGATTAATAAAATAAGCATGTTGAATCGCTTGAAAAATCTTTCTTTTATACACAAAGGTTGGCCTTGGTTCTAATTCAAAACTTTTTCGGAATAAGTTAATAACATATATGATCGATGCACTTTTTATTTTGGTGAATCACGGTTAAAAAGTAGTTATAACTATGATGCGCCAATTTTATAACCAGATGCACGAAGAAAAAAGGTGCATCGAGTTATAAATTATGGAAAAAAAATTGCCCAAAAAATTTTACGGGAAATTTTTTTTTTTAAGGGGGGGGGTGGGTGGGGTGGTTTTAAAACTTACCTGCAAGTTTGAGATGTTTCAAATTAGACCCTATAACTTTTTTTTCTCACTTTTCTCTCTAATTACACTTTTCTAGAACCGCACTATATATATAGTGTAGAGTTATTTTCAGAACCAAGAAAAAAATGCGAGAACCGCGAGAACCACCTTTTTACTCCTAATAATGCATAATGTACATCATGTAAATGCAAAATGGCATTTTTGAAAATATACATAGTTTAATTTGAATGAAAAGTTTAAATTAGGGGCAACATGGTAATTTAATTCTTCCATAAAATTAGGATCCAATACCCAAAACCGTTTCCCAAAACCTGTATTTCATTCTTTTCACAAGTCTCTCTCTCACTTTTCATAGCTTTTCCTTTCAAGAACCCTAGCCGCCACTTTGAGAACGAAATAACTAGCCAAATTACTAACCACGTTCTCCAGTATTTCATACATCTAATAAATACATACAGACACCATCAATCTGTAATGGCTATCACGGCTGACGCTGATGTCGACCATGGCCACTGTAAGACCGTTGCAGATACTGTGTATCATGAGCAATATGATTACAGGTTCGAAAAAAGAAAATAGATGCCTGTAGAAACAAATGTGTGATCCAATATCCTTCACACGGCTGAAGTTGTAGATACCGAGGTGATCCAATATTTAATTTTATAAAAACATGTGACCTTGAAATATTTGTTTTTATTACATATGTTCGAAAGTATTCTTTTAGAAATGTCATCATTCTTGCAAAAAGTTGATGTAGCCCAATGTTGCAATTTCTCATAGATACTGTGTACAAGATTAGAAATTAATAGTCACGCTAGGTTGTCATACAAAAATATGTACATCTTGTATTAATATGTCTTTAAAGAGATTGGTTGGATATTGTATTATTAATTTTCATATGAATTATTACTCCCGGGTAATTATTTGGCCAAGCTTTGAAAGTGGGGTAATTTTTTATGGAGAAAATGACAGTGAGAAAATAATGTGTATGAGAAATTTATGAATAGCTTTGACAGTGGGGTAATCTTGTTCTATGGGTTTTCCAATAATTTTTTTTGAGAAAATCTTATATGACCGCTCGAAAAACTAGGATTTAAAAGATTAAGTCGAATTTGTTAAAAGGAAACAAGGTAAAACATATTCAAACACTATCGACCATCAATAGAGTAGTTGTTGTTATTTTCTTTTACAAAAAACTATATTTTTGAGTAAAATCTTCTTTTTATTGCTTTCTTATCGCCGTCACAGTACATGTGTTTTTGAGTAAAAACTTACTTTTTGTTGCTCTTATCATCTTAGTGTGCACATGTGTTTTTGAGTGTGCATATGTGTTTTTACAGTTGTGAATTTGACACCTTTTATGCATATGTGTTTTTACAGTTTCATTAACTTGTTTTTTTTGTTTAATTTCAGTTGTTATGAAATGATTGCACATATATTTTTTCTAGTTGTTATGATTAAATAATTCTTCTATTATTTGTTTTTGATTCTGGGTTCGAAGTATCATGCGAAGCGATATGAAGAATGCATACGTATATATAAGGCATATGGGCGAACTCAACTCGCATATATGCATAAAAAGATATCGAGAGGGCAATGAGTAAAAACATATGCATTACAAGCGATTAAAAACAACATGTGTAGATTTCATGTTTTTGAACAAGACGAGGAATACACATGCGCCTAAAGATGAATCAACTATTAACGACATTATATTATGCACACTGTGCACGCTTCATATATTTGTAATAAAACATATTTATTTAATATTTTTTAATAAAGTTTTGTTGTTTGTAAAATTGCATAAATGTATTAATAAAGTTTTTGTTGTTTGTATACATACTTATGTAATATTTTTTATGGATACATGTGCAAATACAAAACACCTATGCATAAACGGAAAATACAGCTTATCACATAATGCAAAACACATGTTACATTTAAAAAAAAAAAAAAAAAAAAAAAAAAAAAAAAACCCTAGAGTTACGGGAACTAAAAAGCGGTTTTGTAAAAAAAAAATCAAATATAAAAAAGTAATTTTACCATTATACCACTGAATTAAATAATAAAATTAATATAATAAAAATCGATTGGTTGATGATGGTTCATGGTTCTCATTTTCTGGTTCGAAAATAACCCTTCCCTAAATATATATATATATATATATATATATATATATATATATATATATATATATATATATATATATATATATATATATATTGGTTTTAGTCGTAACAAAGCAACGTATCTTTACTCTTTGTACCGCTTTGGTACGATGTACTATTTTTTTGTTCCACTTAATGTAACGTCTTTTCGTGTTTTGTGCTACTTTGGTACGTGCAAGTCTGTTTTACCGGATAATGAATATAAAGCATCCTACGTTGTTTGAGTTAATTACATGAATGGTCCCTGTAGTTTGTGGAGTATCACGAATTTAGTCCTTAACAATTTTTGTTCAAGTTTTTATACGTTTTCGTCCGTTTTTATAAGTTTTCGTCTGTTTTTATACGGTTTCGTTCGTTTTTATATGTTTTCGTCCATTTTCTTACGTTTTTGTCCGTTTTACACGTTTTATACATTTTACATTCATTTTCTTACGTTTTATCACGTTTTCCGCCCGTTTCTTACATTTTACGTTTCGTCGCTTGTCCATTTTTCGTTTTCTCCGATTTTTACGTTTTCGTCCGTTTTTACGTTTTCGTCTATTTTTCACGGTTTCTCTCGATTTTTCGTTGCCGTCTAGTTTACGTCGCTTTTACGCCAAATGATTTTTACGTTTTCTTGGTTTTTAAGTTTTTGCACGTTTTAAATGCTTTTTTCGTCCGTAATTTACGTATTTTTACGTTTTCGTCTGTTTTTATGTTTTCCTCCACGCTTTCGTTTCGTCGACTTTTAAGTTTTTCATTTTTACGCTTTCATCGAAAGCTTAGAAAATGGACTAAAATGGCGGCGTAAATGGACGAAACATAAAAATCAAAGGAAAGCGTGAAAATGAGGAAACCTAAATAAACGGACTGAAACGTAAAAATGGACGAACGAAAAAAGGGACGAAAACGTAAAAATCGACGCTGAATGTAAGAAGTCGGGGCGAAAATGTAAAAAGTCGACGAAAACAAAAAAAAACGCAGGAAAACGTAAAAAAAAAGGACGAAACAAAATCGGAGGAAAACGTAAAAAAATGGACGAGAGATTAAAAAATCGGAGGAAAATGCGAGGCAACCGTAAAAATACGATTTAAGACGGCGTAAAAGCGGATTTAAAACGTAAAAATCGAAGGAAATCATAAAAAAGATGAAAACATAAAAAAAAAAAAACGGATGAAAACGTAAAAAACGGACGAAAACATAAAAATCGGAGGAAAGCGAAGAAATGGGCGAACGTAAAATCGGAGAAACTTTAAAAATGGGCGAAACGTAGTAAAAAGGCGAAACATAAAAAATCGGAGGAAAACTAAAAAAGGAACGAAAACATAAAAACTACCGATGACGTAAAAAATCGGAGGAAAGCGTAAAAGCAGAATGACGTAAAAAGCGTAAGCAATGACTAAATTGTGATGCGGTTAAACCAGGGACTATTTATGTAAGCAAAATTTTCCACTTAGATTTTTATCCCAGAAATGACTTTATCCGTAGCCTGCTTTGACGTACTTTAAGTTAGCACAAAACCTAAAAATAGCACGTTACATTAAGTGGAACAAAAAAAGTACACGTATCAAAACGATATAAAAGTGAAAGTACGGTGTTATTGTGCGACTAAAACCCATAAATATATATATATATATATATATATATATAAGCGTTCAAATGAGAAGTTTATTTTTTGTGAGCGAGAAGAGATCTGAACCGAGGATCAAGTAAAATCAATGAACACAATAAGTGGGCGGGTGTGAGTTTTATTCGGTGTGTTCGTGTCTACTAAATTTTATGATAGGGGTCATCTCACATTATGTGATTTGCATATTTTCTATCTTTAACTCACTTCTAGTTTTCTCTACCACATCCAACAAATCTTGCCTAAATCTCATCAACATCAAACTTAGGGTTTCATCTTTTCTTCAAATCAAAATGTGATAAAACTGGCTCTATATACCTTCATCGTCGAATCAAACATCTGTTTATTCTTCACTGGATAAAAGCTGATTTGAATCAATTGCGACAAATCTTCAACTGTAACTACTTCAAAATTGTGTTCAAATTAACTTGATCACCATAATTTAGAGCTAAATACAACTAACAGTAAGTTTCTTTTACAACTACTTTGCTTGTTTGTTCAATCGATTATTACTTCTTGTTTGGAATTCGTGGAAGAAATATGATACGGATATTTAGAAGTATGTTGATGATCGCTTATTTCGATTAATTTGGTACATGTTGTTATTAGAAAGCTTTGCACAAGTAGATGCACTCTAGGTGTTTGATGAAATTCCTAAGTGAACTAGTTCATAAGATTTTCACATGTGACTAACATTTCACATCTGAATGTGAGCTATTAACGCTTAATTTGTTTCAATTGTTGCATAAAATCTGAATATAAGCACCTCGTTATGGAGGTGGTTTTAGAGACATTAACCAAGACTAGTTAGAGATGCACTGTTTATGTGAGTTACCGAATAAGATACATGGAATGACCTATTTGATTTGGTGTAGCTAAATGGTAGGATCATAGTCAATTAGACATCTTTTCCGATTCAGATTACAATCTATAAAATATGAAACTAATAAGACATAGCTGGTTACATGTGAAATTATATGTCTCGTAACTTGTCACATGTGAAAATATATGTCTCTAGATTATTAAAATAGGTAAACAACTTTGTCACATGTGAAAATATATTTCTCGTAGATTATAAAGATGTGTGAACAACTTGTTAAGAACTTCTTCACACGTGCAAATATACATCTTGTAGCTTCCTTAGAAATTCTTCACACGTGAAAATAACGTCTTGTAGCTTTTTAAGAACTTCTTCACGTGAAAATATACGTCTTGTAGCTTTTTAAGAACTTCTTCACACGTGCAAATTCGTCTTGTAGCTTTTTAAGGTGAGTGAACAACTTACGTCACATGTGAAAATGTCTTGTAGCTTGTTAATAACTTCTTCACACGTGCAAATTCACGTCTTGTAGCTTTTAAGGTGAGTGAACAACTTCAGTCATGTGAAATGTCGTCTTGTAGCTTGTTAATAACTTCTTCACACATGCAAATATATGTCTTGTAGCTTTTTAGAACCTATTCACACGTAAATTTACATCTTGTGGCTTGTTAAGAACTTCTTCACGTGGAAATATCGTCTTGTAGCTTGTTAAGAACTTCTTCACATGTACAAAATATCACGCTCTTGTAGCTTGTTAAGAACTTCTTACATGCACGTGCAAATATCGATCCTTTAGCTTTTTAAGAACCTCTTCACACGTCGCAAATTCGTCTTGTAGCTTTTAAGGTGAGTGAACAACTTCACACATGTGAAAATATCGTCTTAGCTTGTTAAGAACTTCTTCACACGTCGCAAATATGTAGCTTTTTTAAGAACCTTTTCACAAGTGCAAATTTACGTCTTGTTGCTTGTTAAGAACTTCTTCACACGTGCAAATATCGTCTTGTTTCTTTTTTAAGAACCTCTTCACACGTGCAACTTTACGTCTTGTAGCTTTTTTAAGAACCTCTTCACACGTGCAAATTTACGTCTTGTAGCTTGTTAAGAACTTCTTCACATGTGCAAAATATACGGCTTGTATCTTGTTAAGAACTTCTTCACACGTGCAAATATACGTCTTGTAGCTTTTTAAGAACTTCTTTAAGAACTTATTCACACGTGCAAATTTACGTCTTGTAGCTTGTTAAGGTGAGTGAACAACTTCGTCACATGTGAAAATAGACGTCTTGTAACTTGTAAGAACTTCTTCACGCGTGTAAATATACGTTTTGTAGCTTTTAAGAACATCTTCACACATGCAAATTTATGTCTTGTAGCTTTTAAGGTGAGTGAACAACTTGTCACATTTGAAAATATACGCCTTGTAGCTTGTTAAGAACTTCTTCACGATCTTGATGTTTGGATTTGCAAGATGTAAAGGCTAAAGAAGAGAAAGAAATGAAACCGTTATCTGATTTGGCTTTTGCTCTGGGGATGAATTACGTGTTTGTAGAAAGCTGGGCTCCTGAGTATGGGAATGCCATTTTGTCGAAATGGCCGATTAAAAGGTCGAAGGATAAAAATCATACGACAATCAAGATTTCAAGTATGAAAAAATATATATTTTTCATGTGCTTATTTATACAAATGCAATGGCCGATCTATCACCAGATATCGTTCAATGATGCGCTGGGAATGTGCTTAAGGCCACTATTGATGTGCCGCGGATGTGTGAACTCAACTTCGATTGTACACAACTTGATCACCTTGATGAGAATTGGAGGATGAAACAAATTGATGCCTTCGTTAAATCAAATGATGAACCCTATGTTTTGGTACGGTGAATCAACAAATTGTGGGTAAATATCTCATACAAGGTTGCTTAAGTGAATCAATCATAAATTTTAACAATATTTTATATTTCTATATACTCATGAAACAATGGGTCATCATTTCGGATCACCGGGCGATCGTTGGAGTTCTTCATCAACCTTCTTCTTCCGGCAAATAGGCAAGATACAATTATTGGTTGAAGTTTTATCCTTTATATTCTCGCCACATTTAATTTTAAAGAAAAACCCTTTTGCACTGTTTATTACTTTGCGTATGGCATGAACTATGCAGCGATAATCGATTTGTTGTTCTTTTGCGAGTTTTGATTGCATACGAGTGGGTGATTATTCTATGGGATCTTCTTGAAGCTCAGTGGTTGTCGTGAGGTGATAAGGTTCTCGAATTGAAGGATGGAGTTTTGATTCACCGGTCAAGATAGGCAACTCTCGACCGGTACATCCGGGCATAATTTGGAAGACAAGGAGATAATCGCTTTTGTTGGGCATCAACTAATGCGACCGTTCTTCTTTGTTGATACTTGGATGCAAATTTTTGGATGATAAATGGTCTCCCAATTTTCTGGGCAACTTCTTTTTTGGTTTGAATAATTATGTGGGTGATGAATTTTTATGTGCAACACTACCGAGGTTGCTAGAAAACCTTTTTGAATTCTGATTTTATAGTATTTTTTGTCATCTAAGTTTATTTTTCTTTCAACTTTAAACTATTGCGGTACCGTAGAAGCACCATCGCCATTTATGTTGGTAAGTTCTATAATACCTTTCTCTTATATAATGTGACATTGGTTTCTACCGATGGTGCAGTATTCTATCAATTATGCTCAAAAATTTCTCAATGTAAGAATTTAGCAACTCTTTCATAAGTCACTTAGTTTTTCGTTGTTAATTTCTAGTTGTTCTTGAAAGATCTAGGTTAGAGTACTATAGGTGTGTCGCTCTTGTGTGCATATAATCGATATTTTTCTTACGTTGGGATCAAATATGTTATGTAATGAAATTTGCTTCTAGTAGTTTATTCATAATTTATGTTGTGGATATTACAGGTGTATGATGATGGGTCAATAATGGCACACATGAGAAAGTTAACTGATTGTCTAATAACGTTTTTTGGTGATCAAGTCCCAAATTGTGCTTTGGAGACAAGTCAAGTACTGTTGGTGAGCATTTCATATCTTTATTAGTACTTATTTTTAAGTTGCAGTTGTTATAGCTGATGCTAGAGATAAAAAATATGATTGGATCAGGGGAGTTAGTTCGGGTTGTTGATATCACTGAGTTAAATATGTCGTGGGTCATTTTGGTATCTATATTTCTCATGTCGATTATGTTTTCTGTTTCTGGTTTAGGTTCGTTCCAAGTAGTTTTTAAAAGGGTTAAAGGACTTCCATGTTAATTTTCATGGTTTCAATTCGCTTTGTGCTGATGTCATGGAGTCTAGTCACTCTCAAATTCTCTTGGGGTCTATCACCGGATGAGTAGATTCATAATCCAATAGGTAATTGTTATGGTTAGGCAGAAGGTTAGCTGGTCAACAACCATGGTGTCATTTATGGGTCTTCAAAGGCTATTGGTGTGGTTAATTTGGGAGAATTTGTATAGTCAAAGGCCACGGGTCAAGAAGGTCAATAAGTTATAGTTTAGTGGGTCAGTAGCATCTTAGGGTCATGAGGTTATGAAGGTTGTTTGGTCTATGGGTGGAGGCGGTGTTTTGTCTCAATGATGCAGTGATTTCATGATGAATGCATAAGGTTGTTTTGTTAGCATGGTCTATGGGTCAATGGGCTATGAAGGTTGAGTTTCGATTTTCAAATTTCATAGATCATTTCAGCTAGTGGGCTTATGGACTCTCAAGCTTATTCCATGCAAAAGTTACCTGACAACTCGGGTGGAGCTTCTTCTAATAATGGGGAATTTGATGATAACGAACTTTTCCAGAATAACTCATGCCAACAAGATGCTTCTCCTTCCCGTGTATGAAATTATACCAAGGTCAGAACTTTACCCTCAGATCTAGCTTAAATCAAACCTTTTACATTTATGTAACAAGTTGTAAACATGAAAGTTATGGGATAATGTAGATTAAAAAGTGGGGTCGCTTGGGAGGTCTATTGTCTATTGATATGTCATAATAAAGTTGGTCAACTACCATGATGTCACATTATGGGTCTTTAAAAGCTGCTCGTGTGGTTAACTAGGAGAGTGATTAGAGTCGTATGCAATCAAATCAAGAAGGTCAATAAGTCGGCGTGTTCATGGTCAACAGTTTAGGGTGGAGGTGGTGTGTTTTTCAATATTGCACTGGTTTCATACATAGATGCACAATGTTATTTTGGTTGCTCGGGGAGCATATTATAATCATTATCTTGTTTAGGATCCGAATTGGCTCGTAACACATTATTATACATATTGTATGTAAAAGTTGTTCCATACTCTTCCTTATAACATATGTTGCATCTTTAGACATTAATTGTAAATGAATTATGATTTATGTTTCCACCATCGTAGGGGTTGATTGATATCGGGATGTAAACACCGGTCTTGCCCAACTTGACAAGTACTTCATAGCAATGATAATTATGTCATAGCTCGTGCATTGTTAGGAGTTGGTATTGTAAAGATGTTGTTGTGACATTTAATAATAAAAAAATTGTTGTTTCGGGCCTTTGCACTCCTTAGCGATTATCCGGATAAAGAAGATTCTTACGTAAATCGGTGCCATAAATTGTCTTGGCACTCAGAATGAACATGTTTACCACAGTATTTCTCTATAACTATTAATTTCCTTTTTCTTTTACATTCGATTGCAGTAGATGCGGCTGAATTCTGGTACAAGAGTTACCTCATAAGATCAACAAAGGGCCAAAATGGAAGGGATCTTGTGATATGTCCTTTGTTCTTTAAGGACATTGCTAAAGAAATTGTTTCGGCTGGAAAGTCTTTGGAGTTGATCAAGCATGTTCCTATCACAAAATAAGAAGAAAACCAAACCAATTGCTAGTGGTGGTTTGGGTGGATTGATGCATAAGAAGCTATTTGGTAGCAGCGATCGAAACAAGAATAGCAAAGCCAGAGCGGAAGGCTTTGATGGACTTTGAAACAACAACCTAATAATAATGTCTTGTACTTTGGGTATGGTATTAAAAGTGAGAGGAGCTCTGAGTCGTAACAAGGACCAAGAGGCCGAGATTATCCAACTCAAATCCATCCTCGATGACAAAAACACGAAGTACCCTTCCTTCCATTCTCCTCTCCTTTTAATAACTTTATTATAATTCCACATTTATATATATATATATATATATATATATATATATATATATATATATATATATATATATATATATATATATATATATATATATATATATATATATATATATATATATATATGCTCCTTTTTCTTTGTTTGTTTCAGTATTCAAGTTATATTTATTTCATTTCCGTTAAAAGTAAAATACAATGTGTGTTTAGTGTTATTATAATTTGTTTCCATCGTTAGCTTATGTGGTTTTTTCTCTTCTAGGAATGGGCTAATAAGCGATATAGCACAACATCAATAGGGCCTTCTGCGAATGGGGAAACTTTTACTACTTGAATGCAGAATATAAGGTTGTTTTCCTAGCAAATGCTTATACTATTCATTCATTTTGATATTCCATGTGTCTTGTAAATCGCCTTGGTTTTCACGAATGCTATTATTCTTTTAGTCATGGATATATGTCTAAATTAGCGAATATAAATGGTTCTTGGAACTTGCAACTGTAGTTGTTTATGGGAACCGAGCATGTTTATCCTTTGTGGTTTCATATGTGAAACCTTATTTGATTATTGAGATTCGCTCATGATTTTTGAGCGTTTTAGGAATCACCAAACAAACTCGATGAGTTGATGTCGTATGTTTCTTTGAAGCGATGATATATATTTTATTAGAGGTTTTGGCACTCGTTGCTTGGGTTAATGTAAGTGAATCTGAGGCTCTTCGACCGGACAAGATTGCTGTTGATGGTGGTGATCGTAACCTCAAGGTGAGTCACGTCAATACATGTTCTTGTTTGCACAGCGTAGGATGGTTTTAGGCATAAAGCTACCGGTGACGAGGGTTGGGTTAGGTGTAAATGATGATGATGATAATAATACATGTATCTGTGGCAGGATCTGAATGCCATATTCTTGAAGCCATCAAAGAGCTGTTGTCGTTGGAAACAGAGGTAGATGATGCAACACTGATATCAATAGATAGCAAGGGAATAGATGTTCGTGTCCATCAAGGTGCATGGGTAACTAGTAAAAACACCCTTTGTAAGACATGTTTTGTTTGCGGAGTTAATTAATATCATCTTTGTGTGTTTCTTTGTGGCAGTTTAACATACAAAGGTTAGCATTCGAAGAAGGGCAAGGGGTTGAAACTCTCTAGGAAGCCAAAGCGGCACTATGGAATTTGATTCGCAAAGGTGGTGGGTTGAAGTTGGAGCACAAATTTTGACAGCTGGTTTTGTAACTATATTGGTGTTTTCGAGGTCTTGTTAAACTGCAAAGAAGTGAAGTGGCGAATAAAAGGGGAGGTGGACTAGTCTAAAGAGAGACCTCACCGATCATTCATCGCCTACCCTGACCAAACCACAAAGCTTATTGTTTAGATTGATGAGAGGGATTGTATACTGGTTCCTCCTTGCGTATCAGTGACAACTATTTGGAGGGATAATATAAGTGACAGTGTGACACTAGCTGCAAGTGGCTTGTAACTCGATAATAGGATGAGAGTATGAGTTTCCTTTGAAGTACACATACGAGTTTGACGATCACAATATTTTCGTTGTATTTTTTATAATGTCGCTGTTATCTAATAACATCCTTACCATATGGGTAAAATAGTTGCATTATCATCACATTTGAGTTGTTAGCAACCAGCTTACTCTTGTATTTTTAAGTAACATAAAATCAATCTTGGGGTCATCGATTACGTATCAATGTTGTGAAGACCAAGAAATTCGGTTGCAAACTTCATTTGCCCAAAGTTTTAGACTTTTTCGACTTAGTCCAATATAGCAAATATATTGAGAGTAATCGAAACTTGGAATGGTGAGATAGGGACTTAAGAATACACAAGGTTTCCTCAACAAATCTCCCTAAATTTTATCCGCCATCATCAAATCAATTGTTGGAATCACTCCTAAACCTTAATTCAAGTGTTTGTTACTCATATGTAATAGGTAGCTTATTATGGCCTTTATGTTTGTTTAAGGTCAAGCTTATGTAGAGGCCCATGTTTAGTCCCATGTCCACAGTAAAGAAAAGGGAAGGAGTGTTGCCCCTAGCTCCTTGCCTATAAATAATCTTTGTATAACCCTCACTGAGGGTTGGTTGTTCAATATTATCTTCCATTCCTCCTTACGCATAACCGCCACATTCATACAGCGTGTGTTTGTTTGGTTTATTGTTCAATCGCCTTTATCTCTTTCTATTAAGCTTGTGTTGTAAAACTAGTGACCTAACGGTGGTATCGATTAACTAGTTGGGTGAATCGTTACTTCTTGAGTGGGTTTTGTAAATGACGTGAGAATAACGTGATACTTTGGTTAAGCTTAAAACTCGTTTTTACACTTTTAATCAAGATTCTTGTACTTTCAACGTTTAAGGTGTTAAAATACTTGTTTTTGGCAAAGTTTCAACCTTTGCGCGTAGATCTAAGTTTTAAGCTTGTTTTTGTTAGTAGATGTGGATTACTACGCCAAGAACTGCTTAGTCAATGCTTTGGTTCATCAAGTTTCACACTTTTGTGTTATTTTGGTGATATTGAAGCTATTCCATAACAAAAATCCGGTTTAGAAACAAATTTGGGCACAATCATTTTCACGGTAATCTTACGGCGTATCAAAACCCTAATATTACGCGTAAGTTATTCCTTGGATTGATCTTCGTTTTAGTGGTTTACTCAGTGTTTTCTTGCTTGGATAAGCTGAACATACGTCGACTTTGGATATCTTTTGCCTTTGTGATAGTGTAAAAGATCATTTAAACAAAACCCTAAACTTACGCATAAGCATAAAGCTACGCCAGAGAATCCTACGCATAAGATTCATCTACGCCTAAGCCTAGTCTTACGCATAAGGTAATCCTCGCCTAACTTTCACGCCTAACTTTGTGTCTCACGCATAACTTTAGTGCATTTACCTACTATACGCATAAGCTATAACTACGGCGTAACTCTCGTTCATTACGCGTAACTTTGGTGTTTTTACGCATAAGTCCTACTTGGTTTCTTTTGATTTCCACGCTAAGGACACTTCATCAACAAAGGTTCATTCGACTACAAAGATCCATTTTTACCAACACAAGTTTTCAACATGTCACAACCACCATACTCTAACTATTTCCTACACTTATTCTCATGACAACAACAACTAAGTCCACAACATCAACAATGGAATCAACAACAAGCAATTTATCAACAACAATTTAATCAACAACATACTCCACAACTTGAGCAATTCCTCCACCACAAATGGTTCAAACACCAGCAAGTCTTCAAGTTCAACCCTACACAAATGACTTCAATCAACATCCATCAAGGAACACTATGAAGGAACCCACTTGGTTTGCAAAGATGTGTGAAGCTTTAAGCAACAACAATCAATTCATGAGGTTTGGATCACTTGATAGACCTCCAATGCTCACTCCAGAAACTACGATCAATGGGTGATAAGGTTCTTCGGTTTTGTGATGCGAAGAAGCCACATGGAAAGTTCTTAAAAAGCTTATCTTGGAAGGTCCATTTCGGATGCCTACATCGTCATTAAAACCGTGATCCAAATGCCAATCCACCAAGAGATGAACAAGCGAACATTGCTCACATTGCGATTTAAATCCAATGAACTTCTACACTACGAAGGTGATGAGCTTGCAATGCAATATATCCTTTTAGGATTACCTAACCCAATTCTTGAAGTGTTGATGCTCAAAAGACGCAGAAATGTGGGAACATATTCATCTTCTTATGGAAGGATCTCTGTGACTCGATCGGGAGGATTTGGAATCCAAAATTTACTTGGTTTATGAACACTTCATGATTGAACACGGAGAGACACTAGATTCTTATCATCATCGATTTTCGAGACATCATCAATGATTTGGATAAACACAACATCATCATGCCAAGAATTGCGATGAATACTAAGTTCTGAGTAGTCTTGGTCACGAATGGGAGAAATATGTCATTTTCTCCGTCAAGCGAAGAATATGCATCATTCTACATATGGATTGTTGTCACGATTACTTGAAGCCTCATGAAAAGGAAGTTGATCGGGAAAGGATTCTCCGTGCTCAAATTGCTCCACCTACACATCCGGAAAATCAACAACTTGCCTTATATGCTCAACAGGTTATCCTCACCGACAATGAACTCAACCAAGCTGCCACGGTCACACAAACGATCATTCACAACAATCTCAACAAAATCAATTGGTTCCATACAACAACAACAATGCTCAACCAATTGTCGGTGAAGCTAATGAGGACATCGATCCGTTGAAGCATTTCAACAAGGATTTGTTATGATTGCTAATGCTTTTGGCGTTATACCAACAAATCCAACAATCGTGATTCCTCCTCATCTAACAAAGCGAAATCGAGCCTGTTGTAAACAATGGGCGAGTTGAAGTTCGAGAATCGTGGTTATGGTGCGTCGATGGGCGGTGGTCAAGGGTTTAATGTTGTGGTCGAAATAACAACAGAGCTCAGTGGTGGAACAGGAAATGCTCGGAATGGGTTGAATGGTCTTGATGCTACAACCGCAATGAGAATGGACA
>CM040240.1:105689428-105729181 GCA_022545495.1 Chrysanthemum lavandulifolium
TCCACGGATCCCTCACTTGAGGAATCCGTCCAGTGTATTACTAGGGATCCGTGGGACGCTCCCTTTTGCCCATGGGTTTTGGGTCATCTCTTAGACATTGGACCATGGGTATCCAAGTAGATACAATGTATCTACAAGATGCAATGCATCTACTCCATGGGTCATGGATAATATCTATATATGACTTATTCATGATGTCATGCAATGGGTTATGGGTCATGGACTTTGGGTTTTACCCAACTGCATTCAATGTATTTTTGGTCAATGGGTCAAATACTTCAGTTTCTACCCATTATAATACATACTAGTTACGCATATATTTACCCAATATGTAAACACTAGTTGTTGTACATATGTATTACTAAATCATAAAATCACTTATACTTGTTTTAGTGTTTTATGTGACAACGTAAGTGTGTTAGTAAACTATTGGTTTCAAGCCATTTAAGTATTTTATTTGTTTTGTTAAAATGATTTTACGTTTGTTATCGACAAAACTTTAGACGATCGTAAAATATAAATAAACGTTTTTACGGCTTATTTGTATTAACACCTACAATTAGGATTGGGATCTTAACAACTATGATATAGTGTAACAAAGATTATTACTGTATTTTCTTAATCAAAACGTTGCCGTTACCTACAACTAATGCATAATAGGTAAATAGTTGTATTTTTCTTCTTGGTATATCGTTATTTAAACTACAAATTGTTAGAAAAAACAAATTCTTCTGCTATAGTTAATAAAAGCCAAAATTACTTTCAATTTGGTCAAACTTATTTAAATTACATCAAACAAAATTAATATGTACAAAATAGATTTGTCGAGTTCATATAAAACTGTTGGGAATTCTGCTAAGTATGAATTAAATTTATCACGATGGATTCTACAAGTGCAAGGTGAAGAAGTAATCAAGTATTAAAACCGTAGATGGTTTTCATGGAGATAGATATTCGCGTATTCTATAGTTAGTTAGGATATGCATGAGCTTTATTAGGAAGTGATAATGTATATCTTATTTAGTTTTATGTTTATACGTTTCTTGGGAAACGGTTTAGGGTTCCTTGTCTATAAAAAGAACACAATAGTATGAGTTATGTACGAGTTGAAAAATAAAGTTTTAGTATTATAAAACGATCCATAGAGGATCAAAGAAGTTCTTAGTTATTTGTGTTATTACTTGTGCTTAATTTCCGCTAAAGAATACAAGTTATAGAGACTGTCTTTTAGTGTGTTTGTGATTACATAAGCATAACTAACGATCTACGAGTGCTCAAAGATCTATCAAGATCTTAGGTTCAACAAGTGGTATCAGAGCCTCAGGAGAGTCTCTACGATACTTAGAACAGTCTTTTATTTACACCCGTACAACCAAAACAACCTTCACCATGCCTGGATCAGATGATGAAATTGATGTCACCAACAACCATAGCAACACATCTCTGCAACAACTCAGTCTCTCAAACAGCAATGCAAAGTTTCCATATCTCAAGAAGGAGGAGTACGATTTGTGGGCTATGAAGATGTAGAACTGGATCTCCAACATTGATTGGAATCTCTGGGAAATTGTGAAGAAGGGAAACAGTTTGAACAAGCATGTCACAGATCCTGATGGTAATGTTACCATCATTCCTCCCAAATCTGTTGAAGAGATACTGGATGTTCAAAGAGAGAACAAAGTGAGAACTATTCTTCTTCAGGCTATACATGAAGATCACTTGGGTGACTTTCACTACATGCAGGATGCTAAAGACATATGGATGGAAATCAAGGCTAGGTTTTGTGGGAATGAGGAGTCCAGGAGAATGAGGAAATCAATGCTGAAACAACAGTTTCAAGAATTCCAAATCTCTGAAGAGGAAGGTATCCACAAGGGGTATAACCGGTTCCATAAGATTTTGAGTCAATTGAATCAGCTGAAGGCAAAGCCAGATAATGATGACTGCAATTCAAAGTTCTTGCGATCTTTACCTTCATCTTGGTTGCAAGTAAGCATTGCCCTCAAAGCTAAAGCTGCGCTGGATATGCTCACTTTTTATGAACTATACAACAGACTTAAATCTCTTGAGCCTGATGTTAGAAGTCCCTTTCGTGCATCCACTCCTAGTCACACAGCATTTGTTGGGGCCTCCTCAAATAAGATGACCTATGCTCCAAGTCCAACTTACTCATCATCATCATCTTACACTACCACCCCATCAATTTCTCAACCTAAATCTAGTGGTGTGTTGGAAGATGTTCTTCACTCTTTTGTTGCTGATTATGACACTCAGCAGCAACTAGCCTTTGAGGATTTCAAACAGTTGGATCCATTTGATATGGAGGAGATGAACTTGAAATGGCAGGTGGCCATGCTTTCAGTGGACATCAAAAGGTTTGAGCGTAAGTCTTGGAGGAAGTTTGGTTTCCAGGGAAGAGATCCAGCTAGATTTGACAGAAGGAAAGTCAAGTGCTATACTTGTAATTAGATGGGTCACTTCTCAAGAGAATGCAAGGATAGGAAGGCTGGTGATGAGGTTAGGTATTCTTCCTATCAGCAAGAAGCTGGAAACTCCAAAGCTGGATCCTCAACCGCTCTGGTCACCATGGATGACCATGTCAATTGGAAGGCGCATGAGCACGAGAATGATGAAGCTCTGGTCTTGAGAATATTGGATTATGGCCGATGTACTTGAGGAGGATAGGCATGATCAAGTTTCCTTGATGGGCATCTCTCGTGTACATAATTGTGTTTTTGGTTGTAGTGAAAGATATAATGAACTTAAAGAAGCCTATGATGAATTGAAACCTAAATATAATGAATGTTATGTCGAAGTTGAGGCTTATAAACAGGGCTTTAAAAACATTAGAAAGACAAAAGTGTGGTTTCAAAAGAATCAACTGGCTATGATGAAAAGTAAGGGTGTTAGAAAGTGATCTAGAATGTACTAAAATTGATTTAAAACGACCGAGAAAGAAAAAGGCGATGTAGTTTCTGAAAACAAAGTGCTAAAAGAGAAACTAGATGAGGAAATAGCTAGGCATAAAGAATGGTTATTGAATGGAAACAAGTTAGCTAGTCACATCTATACTAGTCAAAATCCTAATACCGCAATAGGTTTAGGCTTTAAGAAGTATGTAGGGATAGAAGCTAGGGATGACTCACGTAAATCTACACCAGCTGGATTAGCTAATTTTGTAAAAGAGGGTAAATTACATGTTGTACGTGGACCTATTAGAGGTGAACATATGCCCATTGACCTGTCCATTACAGTTGACTTTGATGGATCACACCATCTTTATGGCAAAAAGTCAAAAGACTTGCCAGACCTTGATTCTTCATCTAATGACTTTGTCTCTTGTTCTGACAGTGACAAGTCCTCTGACCAAGGGTCTACTACATATACCAGTTGTGATTCAAGTGATAAGTCAGACCTTCCCAAGACCACACCCAAGCCTACACCCAAGACTACCTACAAGCCTTTTAGAGTTTCTGCTGAGGAATCAACTTCCAAGACAGTTTCCTCTAAAGACTTGTTTTTTAATTCTTTGCATAATAATTCTGTTAAAAACAATTCTGTTAATATTTGTGGTTTGAATGCTTTTGCATGTAATAGAACATCTTTTACTTTGAATAAATCTTCTAAAAAGAAGACATGTTTTGTTTGTGGAAGTAAATTTCATTTGATTAAGGATTATGATTTTCATGAGCAAAGAATGGGTATATGTGCTAGTCAAAAGAAATCTAGACCAATGTGGAAAAATGTTAATGATATACCACCTTTTGTTCCACAAGCAACTCATAAACCTTCTCCATTTGCTTGGAGAAGATCTGTTGCTAGACCATATGTGAGACCAACTAGTTCATATTTTCAAAATGGTTATTGGCCTGGATGTGTTGACTAAATGTATAATGGGAAGGGATATAGGGATCTTCTTGTGAAGCCCTCAAAGAGTTGTTCTTGGACTAAAAAGGGACCTAATTTTCAATGGAGGACCAAGAACAATGGTGGATCTTCTTCATCTACATGGCCTAAATCTTATGATCCACAAGGCAGGCTCAAGTCAGTGATGACTTGAGCCTCCATAGTGTACTAATATTTTGTATATATTTTGTTGTTGTTGTAGGATCATCCTCTTAAGCATAAGGAAGTTGGCATTGTTGATAGTGGTTGTTCCAGAAGCATGTCAGGAAACAGAGATATGATGCATAATTTCGTACCCATAGAAGGAGGAGGCAATGTGACTTTTGGTGGAAGTGATGGTAGAATCACTGGGAAAGGCACCATCAAAACACCTTTACTGGATTTTGAGAATGTGTACTATGTAAAGGAACTGCAACACTTCAACTTGTTCTCAGTCTCACAAATATGTGACACCAAGAACAAAGTATTCTTCTATGAGGATGAATGTCTTGTGCTATCTAAAGACTTCAAACTACCAGAAGATTCATCAATTCTGCTGAGAGTTCCTAGAAATCACAATCTATACACATTCAACTTGAATGATGTTCAACGAAGGTGACCTAACTTGTTTGGTGGCTAAAGCATCCTGGATGAGTCTACAAAATGGCATAGAAGGGTGGCTCATGTGAACTTCAAGACCATAAACAAGCTTTCTAAAGCGGGTCTTGTTGAAGGACTTCCTTCCAAAGTTTTCACCAATGAACATAAGCGTGTTGCTCGCAACAAAGGAAAGCAACACGAGCCTCATACAAAGATATTATCTTTGTGAGCATTATTTGAACCTCTTGATTCTTTGCATATGGATCTCTTTGGTCCAACCCAAGTCAAGTATTGATCACAAGTATTTTTGTCGGTAATCACCGATGACTATAGCGAGGTTTTGTTGGGTATTCTTTCGAGGACTAAAGATGAAACATCTCAAGTGTTGAAAGAGTTCATTACCCTTGTTGAAAACCAGTTGAACAAAAGGTTAAAGGAATTCGGTGTGATAATGGGACGAGTTCAAGAATGTTGTATTAATAGAACTCGTAAGTCTAAAGGGATAAAAGGGACTATAGCACTCCAAGAACCCCACAACAAAATGGGGTAGTGAAAGAAAGAATAGGACCTTAATAGAGGCAGCAAGATCCATGCTTGCAGACTCTAAATTACCCACTATGTTTTGGACTAAAGCGATTAGCACGACTTGTTATGTCTTGAGCAGGTATCCATTACTAGACCTCATTTCAAGACACCTTATGAACTTCTCACTGGAAAGTTCACTGCTATTCACTACCTCAAACCTTTTGGATGTCAAGTGACCATTTTGAACACTAGTGATCCATTGGGTAAATTTGATGAGAAAGGCGATGAGGGGTATATTGTGGGTTATTCACTCATAGTAAGGCTTATAGGGTATACAATTTATCGCTAAGAAGATTGAGGAGACTCGAACACGAGATTTCTAAAAGATAAACCTAATGTTCAAGGACAAGGTCATGTTTGGTCTTTTGACCTGGATTTCTTAACTGATTACTTGGGTTATTCTAGACATGTGGCTAACCAAAATGCAGGTACACAAGAGTCTCCCACTGACAATGCAGGTACCATGGATGTTGATTCTGATAGTGAGTTTAAGGATGATGAACAACCTATTATTGTACCTTCCTTCTCCCCTAACCAATTTGCAGGTGATAATTCTAAAGTTACTTCTGATGAGAGTAAAGATGAGTCACACTATGGAGAGGACCTTGCTAGGCTTAAGAAACAAGAGCATGCAGCTAATCTTGAAGCTGAGAGGCTTAGTGGGGAGATTGCAAGAGAAGCAGTCAGTGGAAACCATGATTCTTCTGACAGTGATCCTGTTTCTCCCAACATCACCAAATCTGCTGATAGCCCTGTTGTTTCTACTCCCATTTCTGCTCGTGTGTCCACAGACTTTGGAGAACTATATACGCGCTTTCCAAGTCCTTCATATCTTGGTAACCATCAACCCAAAGCTGGAATCTTCACCTCACCTTCCTATGACAATGATTTTGAACCAACTATCACTAATCTTGATACATCTATTGAAGTCAACTCCACTGCTACAAAAAGGATTAACATTGCTCATCCTCAATCTAATGTTATTGGTGGTCCTCTAGCACCTGTTAGAACTAGAAGGACTGTGACAAGTTCTAAATATGGTCAGGTTGCTTTTCTTTCCTATGTCTCAAACCAGCAAAGGGACAATCACATAGACTTTAAGCATTGTCTATTTGCTTGTTTTTTTTTTCTCAAGTGGAACCAACCAGTGTTACTCAAGCTCTTGAAGACTCAAGTTGGCTTGAAGCAATGCAAGAAGAGATGCAACATTTCAAAAATCAGCAGGCTTGGATCTTGGTACCACTACCTGATGGTAAGTATGCAATTGGGACAAAATGGATTTTGAAGAATAAAAGAGATGCAAGGGGTGTTGTGGTTAAAAACAAAGCAAGATTAGTGGCTCAGGGGTTCAGGCAAGAGGAAGGAATTGATTATGATGAAGTGTTTGCACCTGTTGCTAGAGTTGAGGCCATTCGAATATTATTGGCCTATGCATCTTACATGGGGTTCATGGTATATCAAATGGATGTCAAAGGTGCTTTTCTGTATGGTGAAATAGAAGAGGAGGTTTATGTCACTCAACCCAAAGGATTTGAAGACCCAGATCATCCAAAACATGTTTACAAGGTTGTAAAAGCTCTCTATGGACTACATCAGGCACCAAGAGCATGGTATGCTAGGCTTTTAGCATTTCTGCTGAAGCATGGTTATAGAAGAGGTGCCATTGACAAAACACTTTTCCTAAAGAAGAATTCCACAGACATCATACTTGTGCAAGTTTATGTGGATGACATTATATTTGGCTCCACTAAAGAAGCTTGGTGCGGGGAGTTTGAGGAGGCGATGAAGGAGAGTTTCGGATGAGTGCTATGGGGAGCTTACTTTCTTTTGGGTCTCCAAGTTAGCGAAACACGATGGTATTTTTATCGGTCGGGATATATGTGAGGACATTTGAAGAAGTTTAGTATGGAGAATGTCGAAGCGCCACTACACCTTATGAAGCTCCCAAACCAAAGAACAACATTTAACCGAGATCAATTGTGAATGTTCACTTATCTGAGATCTATGATTGGTTCATTGATGTATTTAAAAGCTTCTAGGCGACATTACCTTTCTTTGTGAGTGTTTGTTCTAGACATCAAGTCACTCCACTTGCTTCCCATCCGAATGCGATCAAAAGATCTTTAAGTATCTTAAAGGCCAACCTAATTTAGGTCTTTGGTACCCAAAAGAGTTTCCTTTTAAGTTGGAAGCATATAGTGATAGTGATTATCTTTGGTGCAAATCTGGATAGGAGATCCACAACCGGAGGTTGCCAATTCCTTGGAAAAGATTGATTTCTTGGCGGTGCAAGAAACAAACTATTGTTGCTACCTCATCTCATCAAGCGAGTATGTTGTTGTTGCCGATTGTTGTGGTCAGGTACTATGGATACAAAATCAATTGTTGGATTATGGGTTTAACTTCATGAACACAACAATTTTTATTGATAATCAAAGTACCATATGCATAGTTAAAAATCCAGTTTTTCATAGTAGAACTAAGCATATTGAAATCAGGCACCACTTTATAAGAGATGCATATGAAAAACATTTGATAAAAGTGGTTAAGATTCACACTGATGATAATGTGGCAGATTTATTGACTAAAGATTTTGATGGACCTAGGTTTCAACACCTAGTTGTCAATATTGGGATGCTTAACCCTTAACTGCAAAGTTTGAGGGGAGGCATATGCCTCAGGGGAGGATTCTTGTTGTAAACTTTGTAAATTTTTGTTTATATTTTTGTTTGCTAACACTAACCAGCTAATGTTCTTTACGTTTTGTTTGTCTTGGTTTGGTTTGTGTGTTTCTCTGTGTCTGTTTTGCAGAATGCATCTATAAGTTGAAGTTCACCAAGTTTGATTAATTAGAATATGGTCAAGTAAGCTTAAAGCTTGTTTCTACTGAAGTGATCTAATTATTTCTCAAGAGAAATCTTGAAGTTTAATTGTTCATTCATTCAAGAAAGCAGTTTACGACTTCGACTTACAATCAACTTCAAATGAAAATACAAGACCATTTCAATACAATATCTACCAAACCTATACTAGTTCCTGTCATCTATTACAAAAGCTGGTGGATATACATGACCAGTACGACGAACAAGCCGAAGATAAAAATGGAAATGATGGATTGATGAAAACGAAGATGAAGCTGGTGGATATGGTAGATGGATTTGTGATATGAGAAATCTTCAGTTGTTCCATCTACACGTTCCACCATAAAGCATCACTCCATCTTCCTTTTGCCCTTTCCCATACCGATATGAGATGAAGCACCAAAACATGGAGCAGGAAGAGCTAACACCACCTCTCTTCTGGCACGTGGCCTTGGTTGAAGTTGAGGTTGTGAAGGTTGGGGGTGTGATGTCCTCTCCTTGTTGAAGAGTGGCTCTAGACGCTCTGTGGAGTCATTAGAACCCTAGATGAATCACTTGGATTCACTATACTCTCATCTTCAGAAGAAGGAAAAAAAGGGGATTTTGAGGGTCGAGGTTCATCTTGATGGGGGTAACGAAACAATGGGTGTGAATCTTCACTTGATGATGATGATGATGAGGAAGTGAGATTGATTACTTCTGGTTTGGTAGACATGGTTCTTGTTGATGATTGAGGAGTTTTTGGAGAAATTAGGGTTTGTGAAGTTAATTGATGTGTGTTAAATGTGCATTGGGACTATCTTATAGGCAGATTCAAGGCTTAATGAAATTTAATGCGAGTTGGGTGGCACAGTAAAACTCAAGATATATATTGATGATACATAACCACTTGAGTTGTTTCTGTTGATTGACCTCCTTCAGCAGATTGACCATCCTTTCTGCTGAAGTGTTAATTTAAATTTGGTTGGAGTTGCTTTACACGTCAGATATGGTCAACAACTTGTTCCGATATTTTTGACCATAAATTGGATAACTTCTACTAATACCTTCTTCGCATATCTTCGCCTAAAATTAACTGATTCCCTCTTCACTTGATTTAAACATACTTACAGTTGCATGAATCATAACCCATTCTCACAATTTCTCACATGGCGCTTCAATTTAAGAAATATCATAACAAAGAAGCAAGACTGAGCTTTAGATGATTCTGAGTTGAATAGCAAGTATCATAAGATTATGAAGCAGATTACACCACCTTTTAACTTGAAGAGGATTGTTGGTAGTGCAGATGCTCCAAAGGCTAAGAAAACCAAGACAGTAGAGATTGTGGATTCTTTTGAGGATGTTACACCAAAGATGAGTTCTCATGCTGTGTCTGCTGAGGCATCTACTGAAAGAGGTCACTCTGCTGAACCTCTTGTTGTTTCTTCTGAATCAAAGGGTATGCCTGCTCCTATTCCACATGTGGCACCTGTTGATAAAGAAGGAGATGATATGGTTAGGAAAGCTGAACAAGCTGCAGCTAGAGCTAAGAAGGCTAGAGAGGTGCTTGAGAAAATGTATGCATTGCGTGGTGCTGTTCCAATTACTTCTACTTCTACTTCTTCCATTCCTGCTAAAGATGTTCCTGATGAATCTGAGAAGGTACCATCTTCTGTCTCTATGGGGATTTATATACCAGGTAGGAGGAGGAAAAGGATGTCTAAAAGGAGACACATTTCTCTCAGGAGATCGTGAGATCACCGGGACACACCCTAGGGTTGAAGTCTCACAAGGGTAGTTCTTTGGATCTAAAGGTCACGATTCAACTTTCATTAAAGAAGGAACTAGCGATGCTTTTCTTGAAGGGTCTCATGGTGTGTTGACTACTTGGACTTTGGTGATGGACGACTTAACACTATCTTTATGTTGGATAATACTTCTATGAAGTTTAACTTGAAGGACATACTCCATATGGTGGATAGGCAAGATTTGAATACTCTCATGGCCTTGTCACTAAGCATTATGATACTCATTCACCACGGGGTTCGGTTTATACTTATTGGGTGATCTTCAAGTTCTGTTTGACTCTCAATCTCCAGATGGTAAAGGGTATTCTATTTGGAAGAATTCACATAAGTGGAAGGTTGAGTCTTGGAGATTTTATCCTATGCCATGTGTGCATGTGGTGGAGACAAAGTGTGGGATGACTGTGTGTATGTTCTCTGATAAGCTTTATCCTTTGTATGTGTCATTGATGGAAAGAATGCTTAGGAAGAAGTTAGAAGTTCCTCCAGATCCAGTTGGGAATGATATGCTACATGCTGAACAATTGATTGGATTGATTAAGACTCAGCTTCTGCAACACCAAGCATCATCTTGATTATGGTATCCTGTATTATTTGTATTATTTTTTTTATTTGATTCTTTGTTTTATTCTTAGATTAAAAAAAAACTATGTATATTCTTTGTTTGTCTAACTTTTCTTGCAGGATTGTTGTACATTGTTGATGGTTATCGACTCACCAGTTGTGCCTTGTGTACATCAAAGAGTTGGCTAGTCCAAAGGGTACAGCTTTGGTAAAGACACATCAAATCTGTTGATAGCTGTAATGGTTTGCTCAAAATCATAGGGTATGCAACTCACCCATGCTTAATTGTTGAGGGTTGTATGGTCATCAATTCACCATGGTTTATTCCTTTTTGAAATCCAAGAATTGGCTAGCCCACAAGTATATGGCGTGTGGTAAAGGCAGTGGAATACCATATTAGGTTTTCAATTCACCAAAGGTGATTCTTTCCCCTAAGAATTGACTAGTCCTGAGCAAACGGCTGTGTAAAGACATCTCAAATCCGTTTATGGTTGCCGATTTGCTAATAAATCGATGGTTATCGATGTACCATAGTTCTCGAACTTAAACATATGGCTACTCCGGTAGTAATGGCTATTGGTAAAGAGACATCAAATCCATTATTTTCAATGATTCACCTCTCACAGGAGTTAACACACCGGATGTGATGAGAATAGTATGAAACTAATATGTTTTGATGTACATTTTGTCATTTGTTCTTTGCAAAGATCCGGAGTTTCAAAGTTTTGTCATCATAGAGATGTGCTTGATTGGTTCTTTGTTCTTCGATGTTCGAGTACAATCCTCTAGTTTCAAGTGTTAAAGATCTATCAAGAAACTGGAACTTAACCTAGTCAAATTCCGGTTTAGGGAGGATTGTTGGGAATTTCGCTAAGTATGAATTATGTTGAATTTATCGCCGATGGATTCTGCTGAAGTGCAAGGATTACTTTGAAGAAGTAATTCTCTTCAAGTATTAAAACCGTGTAGATGGTTTCGCGGAGATAGATATTCCGCGTATTCTATAGTTAGTTAGGATATGCATGAGCTTTATTAGGAAGTGATAATGTATATCTTATTTAGTTTTATGTTTATATGTTTCTTGGGAAACGGTTTAGGGTTCCTTGTCTATAAAAGGAACACAATAGTATGAGTTATGTACGAGTTGAAAAACAAAGTTTTAGTATTATAAAACGATCCATAGAGGATCAAAGAAGTTCTTAGTTATTTGTGTTATTACTTGTGTTTAATTTCCGCTAAAGAATACAAGTTATAGAGACTGTCTTTTAGTGTGTTTGTGATTACATAAGCATAACTAACGATCTACGACTGCTCAAAGATCTATCAAGATCTTAGGTTCAACAAAAACAAACTTAAAAAATGAAGGGGGCACTTAATAAAATTTTCGTTGTTAAATTATTAAAAAGTTTTAAAGATTTAAATAAACTTATCATTTTTCATGTTTTTTTAATAAATAAAAAAATTAATAAATTACTCCTATACTTTATATTTTTATTCAAAAGAAAAAATATGTACGTTGTTATTAATTAATATTATTATCATCATAAATTAAATTAATGTATATGCATAGAATTATAAATATCAAAATGAAAACACGAGTTACTATAATATGTAAATAAATACATGAGATTTTATATATACAGACGACTGATGTTTTTCCTTTTTATGAAATTTAGTAGGGGAATCTGCAAAAGTATAATTTTTGACTATTGACGTTCAAAACGACTTATTTTATTTTTCTTTATAAGTTTAACCCGCACATGGATTTAAAAATTACATACAGGTAAATTATTATTAATATAAATATAAATATCAAAATGATAGCATGGTTCACGGGTTATTGTAAGATAGAAATAAATAAACGATATTGTACATATAACAACAACACAGATAATTTATATTTAAAGTTTAAATAAGGATATCTTAAAAGTTTTTTTTTTTTTTTCCGTGGTCATTACGTGTTATTATACACGCATAATATTTATAAAACATGATATCAGTTGTTAAACTTAAAATCATGTTAAATAAAGTCAATACTTTTAAAAAATAGTAGAATTTCTAAAATATCACTTTTTCATTTTTTATTTTTTTTTCTATTTTTTATTTTCTTTTTAACTTTCTAATAAAAACAAAAACAAGTGTTTTCCAAATTTCGTTTTTTGCGACTGCTAAACCGTGTGATTCCATATAGTTCTCGACACATGTCTAAAAGTTGTTGGGATTTTTTGCTAGACCGAAGTGACGTTTTGCACGACCAAAGTCTTTTATTTGCTAGACTGACATGACTTTTGTTTGTCTTATTAAAAAGTTTAGCAACTTTTTTAATAAGAAAAACAAATTTTTCAAAAAAGAAAAAAAGTCAATGGTAGGTTTCACTTCTCTAATAAGACAAAAAAATTGGTCTTGCAAAAAGAAAGATGGTTGCACAAACGAACGTCATTTCGGTCTAGAAAAAACATCCTACTAACTTTTGAACACGTGCCAAGAAATCTATAAAGTCGCACGATGTAGCGGTCATACAAGAGTAAATTTAAAAACATTTGTTTTTTTACTGGAAAGTGGGCCCAAAAATAAAAAATTAGCTAGTTTTAAAATTTTGTGAATATAATACTCCTTCCGTCCCACATTAAATGTCCACTATGATTTTTTTAAGTCTTTTATCTTCAACTTTGATTTTAAATATTTTTGTTCGTGTTATATAACACTTGATGCAAGACATATTGATGGATTATGTTTTTAAGTGTATTTTCATTTGTATAATTTTCAATAAGTTTTATATAACACAAACAAATATATTTAAGGTCAAAGTTAAAGAAAAAATATTTTGAAAAATAATAGTGAACACTTAATGTGATACGGAGGTAGTATCATCCAATACAATCCATCCGGTATGTACTTCAACGCAGGAAAAGAATATGTCCTTTCTATTGAACAAGTCAAGGATATTACCATATATGGCTAAATTAAGAACACACGTTAAAGTAATATCCACGAATACTTGAATAGCACTCCGAAAGATACTCAAAAGAATGGCATTGTCATTGCTAGCTAAGATGCCTATAATTAATCATTATTAGAATAAACAGTTAAAGGATAGCAACCAGGATTTGTTTCTTTATAATTGTGAGATTAGGTTTTCAGCGAGCTATATGGTTTAGACTTTAGATGTCCATATTTCAGAGCAAAAATTTGTTCGAATAAGTGATATGGCTCATGTACCTATATGTGATATATATCAACAATTTTATTTCCTGATGCGCTCGGTGGCAGACTCATAAATAAAGCTAACATAGTTCCTTTATATTGATTGAGCCGACATTATGAACCGGTCATCCTTTCAATAATAACGATAATAATAATAATAATGAACTGGTCAACAATGAGGTTAGTGTTAGGCGCTGCCGGAAACCAGCAGCTTGAATGGAAAGATCGTTAAGTATAGAAATAACGTTCAATACAATAGTATTGTTAAAATCCAAGTCGATATTGTAGTTATGGTTTAAATACTTAACATTTTCAGTTGGTTCTAATATTATTAAACATTACATGAAGCTTTAAATGTACAAATATACGCCAAAAAATATTCTTGTATAAAGGTTCTTCACTATATTTACCAAAGAATAAAACATTTTTTTCATAAGAAGAGGAAGAATAAGGAAAAGGAAACCGACTTGAAGAATACTGCAGCCTTATATAGCTTGTGCAAGAAACAATCGACTTGCTATTATTTATAGGTTCATTCCTTTGATACCATGCCTAGCATAGGCAATATCAAGTTATTCTAGCATCCAAACTCTTTCCATCCGTACCTACGCGAGAAGAACCCAAAATCCATATATTTCATATAAGTTCTGTCGCAATGTCAACAAAATCTGGGATCCGTATAGAAGCTCGACAAGATATCTAAGCTCTTTCCTCATGAAAACGGTAAAGGAGGCAGAACAGTGAATACTGGTAAATATTAATTCCACAACTTTTAGGAGTAAACAAAAATATTTGAGTATAAAAAATACGGTTTTTAAAAGAAGACTTAAGCTTGTTATAAACTCATTTCTGTTTACGAAGCTCGTTAATTGGTAATTTAATTTTCATAGTCCAAAGCAACACTGTTATCCTTGATTTTTATTCGGCTCATATATATTTTGAGAAAAGTTAATATTGAGGTGAATGTTTTCACCATATGATCATTCAAAAGCTGAAAGCATTAGACTATGATACAAAATTTAGAAAGGCTACAGTCTAGAGGGATCTACCTTTTGTGTCTTGAATATGTCTATAAATTACTTGTGGCCTCTGATATGCATTTTAGCTTAGTCTCTTTATCAAGGTCCTTAAACATTTTAGTCGTATAATTGATATTAAAAAATTAAAATAAAATAAATAAATAAATAAATAAATAAATGTTCTCTTTTTCTGCTTTTAATCGAAACAACACACATATAGGCTCAAGTTCCTACAATGTTACTAATCAGAAAAAAGTTTCCTTTTTTAAGGTTAATTTCATATATATATTTAAAAAACTTCAAAATATCATGCATATGCAACTCAATTTCATAATTTTATATAAAACCCCTTAACTTAAGGGTTAGAAAGACTCTAAAATTTATAAAATTACTATTGTACCCTCCTTCAATTTCTAGCACCATGTATTCAAAAAAATTAGGGCTCTTGTTTCATATACTCCAAAGTCCAACCAAAGAATAAAACTATAATATATCATATAAAAAGGATAACCCAAATGCTCAGTTTCAAAATATTTGTTTTTTCCCCATGAACCATTTCACAAACCCATAATGTTTTGCACGGTGTTGTAATCAAAAGATGAAACAAATAAACAAAATCGACAAATAAAGTGGAAGCTTTATTCAAATTATCAAAACCAAATAAAAAACCAAATTCAAATATACCAAACACAAAATTTTCATATTTATAGACTAAGCTAACCGTAATAAAATAGTTTATTATTATAAACTAACACATATACCAAAACTTGTAGGACAAGTCACACAAATTACCAAATTAACCAAACAACATTTGTAGTTTAAGTCACTATTCTAACAATCTCCACCGTGACTTCAATTTCAAATTTCCAGATAATAGAAATACTAGCATAATCCAGAACAAAAGCCGATACTTCAAAATGAACACTCAAACATGTTAACGATCTTCAACAAATACAATCAAATTCAAGCAACCAGCTTCAAAAGCCCGACAAACAAGATCCAAAGTTTCCAAAATTCAAATTTTCAACGATCGAACAAAATCCAAATGATCTTATTACAACCAAGTCTTCAAACACCAAATTGATTTACAAATTACAAATACCAAATTCAAATCTAATGACGCACATATATAATGATGGCGCATCAATATTAATGGTCAAAGCCCATTAACTATACGACCAAGTCAAGCCCGTTATCAATATTTAGGAAAGGCCCATTATCAAGTCTTGATAAGCCCGGTTACACTCTCAGGCCATACCTGGCCTGGGAAAGCATCTTAGGTCGTGTTGCATGAGAAAATTGTCTGCCAACTGTCACTAGCGATTAAGATGTAATATCTGACATATGACAATGAGAGATATACAAGCAAGAGCAGTGGAGACGGGCACGACCTAGTACGAGCCAAAGAAAAACCGTCACCTTTCATTCTTGTCTACTCGCTTGATGATCAACATCTGACATGTCTACGGCCGTTGATCGAATAAAAAGTTATAAAAATGAAAATTAGTGATGAGTTGTTCAAATCTTTATGATATAAATCAAGTTTATATTTATATAACAAAAATATATCATTTTATATAAAACAATAAAAACTAGTATCCTCACTTACAAGTTGAATATTTACTACTCGTGCAACGATATGGCATTCACTTTTGGCCATGTGAGGTTTACCATTAAACCCTAAATGCCTCTCTATAAATAAAAGGCATCACACTCAAACAAAGGGATTCAACTCTCTTACATTCTCACACATTGTTCACACACTTAAACATACATACGATGGTTTGTTTGAGTGTTACCCAAGCTCGTGATTTTTAATCACACCTTTGGGTCCTTATCGTTCAACACGGGAAATCGAACAGCACAACCATCTCAACCCAATCCTAATCTCGCTTTACATCTCATACATAAACATATTACCGTCCAAAATTAAAGTTATTATTCAAATATCAAACGAATTCTTGTTAATAAATAACTTGAAGAATATGCGCTTATAATTCAAACGCCCCAAATATGATACGGATAATAGTCCTTGTGACACACTTATATAATAATAATTACACACTTATAAGAATTACGGCCCAAATTCAAATGCAAATATAAAAAAAAATAAAATAATAATAATAATAATAATAATAATAATAATAATAATAATAATAATAATAATAATAATAATAATAATAATAATAATAATAATAATAATAATAATAATAATAATAATTTGGATATCACCAAAACAAAAAATACTAATTTGTTGATATAATAACAAATTGAGACGACAGATACCAAAAGAACATAATTTGTATTTGTATTGCACAAAATCTCAAAGAATTCAAACGTATGCCCAAGTACTAACATATCAAAGGTTTCTACCGATTCACAATCTTTGATCAAATTTGACTAACAAATTATGAAAATCCTCAAAAGGTCAAATCAGTCATTCAAACATAAAACAAAGCAGAATCAATTATTAAAAGCAAATCCAAATTCAAATCAACGTTTTTTTCCTTTTCTTCATCTTTAACGACCTGGCTCTGATACCACTTTTTGGTAATCAAAATACAAAACAAATAAACAAAATTAACAAACGAAGTAGAAGCTTTATCCAAATTATTAAACTCAAAATTGATTCAAAGGTACAAATAATTCCAAAGCTATCAATCTATTTTTACCAAATAGCCCTTAAAGTTGAAGTCACTATTCTAACAGTAGAGGTTACTAACCCGTCCTTGGACAAGTTATGATATAGTATCAATGTGATTGTATGATGTATTTGAAATTGAGTTTATGAACCAATAAAATAAACTTGGATCTTGAGTTTTACATTATTGTTTGTTTTAATCGGGTATTGAGTACTACTGGTAAACACTTGTGCTCGCACGAGGCTTTATCATACTTCTCACTTAATGTGTTTTGATATAAGTCACAATACATCTAAATTTTAATTATTTGTGCATATAAATTGTATAGTATCCGATTTAATAATACAAACGGTTCAAAATGCAAAATCGTGTCTTGTAAATTTCTATTTTGGCATAGTAAAGTTAGTCCATATACGGAGTTGTAAAATAACATTTTTCTATAACAATATGTTAAATATTTTATACTTATATAGTTATAATACCCGTCCATTTATATAAAATTTTCATATGTATTAATATCGATCAATATTTGAATAGATTTTTGTGGATAAAGGATTTAACTTTGTTTATGTAATATATCTACTGTTACTTTTACTATCATACTCAAAACTGGAATGAAAAACATAAAAACTATATAAAGTGTTTGGGACTTTCTATACAAAAAATTCTTAAAAAATTAAACTTACACACTTGCCATTTATGAAATCTTTTTGTTGGTTTCTATGCATTACAAGTTCTAAGATATGTTTATAACTATTTAATGCACAAATACATCAATTTAACACATATAATTAATGATATTATTAAAATATCTCATCACTCAAAATTATAATTAATATACCATATGATACAAAATAATAATGCATAAATCATCTTTTTTTTTTCTTTAAAACATTAAATAAATGAAATTTACAAAAAATTGATGATATTATTAAAATATTCCTCACTCAAAAGTACAATTAATATACCATATGGTATAAAACAATAAATACATAAATCTTCTTATCTTTTCTTTTCTTTTTTAAAACACCGCTAAATGAAATTTACAAATCATTAATAATATTATTAAAATACATCATCACTCAAAAATATAATTAATATAACACATGGTAAAAAATAATAATGCATAAATCATATTATCATTTTTCTTCCTCGGCTCTTTAAAACACATCCTAAATGAAATTTAAAATTCATTAATGATATTATGAAAATACGTCTCTCTCAAAAGTACTCTTAGGTCTTGTTTCTTTTTTGTGTTAGTGAAGGGATTGGACCCACAAAACATAATTTAATATTTCTTTTGCATCGAGGCCTACTCATTTCCACTAATTTATCTATACTACTTTATAATGCATTTAGGCCTTCTAAAATTAGAAGGCTTAAAAATTCATACTTTTTTACTTGCTTATTATGGAAAGAATTAAAAAAAAAATAAGATAAGGAGCTCCAATCATTGAGTGACATGTGTCACTTCTCTAACTAAAAAATAACAAAATGGAGGAATTTCAACAAACTAAAATAAAGAGCTCCAATAATGGGGTGACATGTCACTTCCTAACTAATTAATCACATTTATTTTTAAATTTAAATATCTTTTAATCCGTTTAATTTTTTATGATCTAATTTCATCATATTTTTAAAATTTTGTGCTCTTTAATTCAACATTCATTTTGATATATTTTATGAGTTTTAGTTTTACATTTTAGTAGGTTTATTTTATTTTGATTCAAATTTTATAACTTTAACCTTTATTTCAATCAATACAAACTTTATTTATCAAAATCATTTACTTTTGGGAAAGTGTTTGTGGGAAAGAGATTGTGAAGGTCTTTTTATATGCGGGCATAATGATGTCACGGAAAGATACGGAAACCCAAACAAACACATACAACTAACACATATACATTTGGAGTGTTGTGAAATGAATTCACTAAGCGGGTAGGGAATTGCGAGGAGAGTTGGTTTAGCAATTCATTTACTATATTTATCGCCGCCGTTGTGCGCGGTTATCTAACTAGTCTACATCTAGTGGGTGTAAAATATAAACTCCTCCCCATTAAGAGGAAGAAAGAGATGTGGGACCCATATATCCCTTAGTGAAGAGAAAAAATAAACAGCCCCTTAATATACCACATGGTACAAAATAATAATGCATCATCATTTTTATTTCATTTTTTTTATTTTTTCTTTTTTAAAACACCCACTAAATGAAATTTACAATCATTACGCGGATCATACAAACCAATCTTTTATTTAGTCATACTTTCTGACACCACATTTTTCAACCATACAACGGACTACTATTTACGACCAATATAGAAACCACCAGATGATGCTAAACTGCTACTTTAAAACACCATCGAATTTTAAACGGTTATATAATATTGCACGTCCAAAACAACTAGCAATCGTGGTGACCACCAATTTTGTATTGTCGTTGCATCGTGATGCACGAGTTCTCTGCCCTTTTTTATAAAATAATGTGCGGTAAAGTTATTCTCTAAAGTTATCGTCATGCGTAAAGCTAGCATCATTAAAAACATATAATCGCTCACCAAAAATTTTGATTAGAGGGTGTCCACCGCCGCAATAGTTACTTGCTATAATAACTTTTTATAATGTTACTAAATACATAAGCAAGAAAACAAGCTAATTTTCAATTAATAACCTATTTTGGACATGTTTTTTTATTCCCTTCTATAAAAGCAATCAATCGAAAATACCTTGCTATCGCCAAAAAATATTAACCGGCTAGTACTTCATAATAGTTTAAACTTTGAAGTTTCGTGGAGAAAAAAGATGGAAACAATCCAAAAATATCTCTACAAAGCCGAAATAAAACGGGAAAATCTTTTTGTACTGTTTAGGCATCGCAAGTTGTTCTGGTCACATATATATAGATCAGTAGTTTTATGTTATCATGAACATGCATCTCTTATTTCATTTCTTCTTTTTTCAGGGGCATCTTTCAAGGATAGTTAGATTTCGTTTTTCGATTAATGGCTGACGTGTTATTTGGTGCTGCCGCTAATCTAGTAGCTAAGATTGGCGAAAAGCTTTTTAAGGAGACTGGGCGTCATCTAGGATATGTGCTATTCTATAAAAATTACATTGAAAGTCTTGAGAAACAAATGGAGAAGTTGATTGTCAAATCAGAAGGAATAATTATAGAAGTTGAAGCAGCAAAAAGAAACGGCGAAGTTATTGCACCTGAGGTGGACCACTGGTTTAGAAATGTTGAAATCGTTTGTGAAGATTCTACTAAATTTCTCCACGATGTAGTTGAAGAAAGAACGAGTATATGGAATAATTTGTTTACAAACATTAAAAAACGTTACATGTTAAGCAAGAAGGCAAAGAAGAAGACAGAAAAGATTGCCGAGTTGAAATCTGAAGTTCCCAACAAGATATCCTTTCCAGCACCTCCACCAGCAGTGGGAGACATATCTTCTGGAGATTTTAGAAACTTTGAATCTAGAATACCTACCATAAATCAGTTGATGAATTTGTTAAAGGATGATACCAGTCAGATTATCAGCGTGTGTGGTATGGGGGGATCAGGAAAGACAACAATGGTGAAGGAAGTTGCCAGGCGCGTAGAAGCGGAAAAAATGTTTGATGAGATCATAATGGCAGTGGTGTCAAAAGAACATGATCTGATGACGGTTCAAGAAGATCTTGCAAAATGGTTGGGCTTAAGTTTTAAAACAAAGACTCAAGATGGAAGGGCTAATGAACTATGGAAACGGCTACTACAAAGCAAGAAGGGAAATCTTGTGATACTTGATGATGTGTGGAAATATGTTGACTTAAAGAGTATTGGAATTCCATTTGGAAAAGAACACAATAACTGCAAAGTTATTTTGACGTCACGGAGTCAAGATACATGCAAAGCAATGGGATGCCGTGACATTCTAACACTTGACGTATTAACAGAATCAGAAACATGGAGTCTTCTTGGAGAGATGGTTGGTGATACGTTACAACACGATCTTGAGCTGAGTGAG
Source organism: Chrysanthemum lavandulifolium (assembly GCA_022545495.1). Lineage (NCBI taxonomy): Eukaryota > Viridiplantae > Streptophyta > Magnoliopsida > Asterales > Asteraceae > Chrysanthemum > Chrysanthemum lavandulifolium. The sequence goes on from CM040240.1 coordinate 105,710,583, forward strand.
ACTGCATTTGAAATTGCAAAAAGGTGTGGTGGCTTACCTATTGCAGTAGTATGCCTTGGTAGGGCACTCAAGGACAAAAGAAAAGAGGTGTGGAATGATACGCTTAAAAAATTGCAGAGCTATATGGTCCCTATAACGATTGAAGGGGTGAAGGAAGAGGTCTATCAATCTCTGCAAGTAAGTTATGATCTTTTAGAGGATCTGGAAGCCAAGAAAGTCTTTCTTTTATGTTGTCTATATCCAGAATATGCAAATGTCCCACTAGAAGCATTGGTACGATGTGGGATGGGGTTAGATCTCTATAAAGGCGTTGACTTCTTAATACATGCAAGACACAGGGTACATGCTCTCACAGATAAACTTAGAAGTCGTTATCTATTGTTAAGTGGTGATAGGAAGTCTACGGTGAAGGTACACAGTGTTGTACGTGCTGTGGGCATATCAGTCGCATCTGGGTTGGAGCAAAATTTAGGGCAATTCAGTGCAGCGGTGATTCATGAGGATAGATGGCCTAAAGGTTTGGCGTATGGGAATTATAATGCGGTTTCTGTAGTGTCAAATGAGATATCTGATCTTCCTTCACGTGGACTGATTTTCAATAAACTAGAACTTCTGCAACTTGCATGCCCAAAGCTCTCTCTAGAGAAGATAAATACCATGTTTGAGAGAATGAACACAGTAAAAGTTGTTGAATTATGGAATATGTCTCTGTTTTCATTGTCATCATTTCTCAATTCATTGCCAAGAGACATATTGGCTTTGTGCATGAACTGCAAAATGGAAAATATTGGAGATATCAAGGCTGAGGAGTTTGAGAATCTTGAAATACTGAGCTTCGGAAAATGTGATATTATTGAGTTGCCTCGGCAGATAGGAAAGTTTACTAATTTGAGGCTGCTAGATATGAGTGGTTGCCACTGGCTTGAAAGGATCTCTCCTGGTGTCATCTCAAGCTTGTCTCAACTTGAAGAATTAGACACTGGATCAAAGTTGTGGGGAGATGAAGAAGAAGATGATGCAAGCCTCACCGAGTTAGAGTCCTTGACTAATTTGATTTATTTAGGAATTCGCATCAAATCAATAAGTTTTCTCCCTAGCAACTCTCTCTTTGAAAACCTACAAAGATATGTAATCTATGTAGGAGTTCATCTCGAAAAATCACGTTCCTTCAATAACAGGATGCTTTTGCTGAAACTTGATATTACGGATACACATATAGGTGGAGGCATTGACAAGTTATTACAGAAGAATACCGAGAAGGTATTTTTGACAGGAGATGGTATCAAAACTGCTCTAAACGAGCTAGTTCCAGGTGATTTTCAACTAGTGAAGACTTTGACCATTGAAAGCTGCAACAATGAAGGAGTAGAGTATCTTTCTGATCGTACCTACTCATCATATAGTTCTGGTGTCTTTAGTAGTTTGGAAAAACTACGTATGGAGAAAATGTGGCAATTAAAGGGAATTTTGCGACACGATGACCAAGGGCTTCCAGTTAGATCCTTTTCAAGGTTACGTAACATCCATCTGTCTTTCTTGCCTGAAATGGCCCATCTCTTTAATCTTTCAGTAGCAATGAACTTGGTGCATCTCGAAAGCCTTCATATAGAATATTGTACAATTATGCAACAAGTAATTGATAATCCTAATCCGAGTACCACTGGAAATAAGTTAATATTCCCGAAGTTAACGAAATTGGTCCTCAATTATATTATCAGCCTAGTTTGTTTTTCGCAAGGGAACAACCTGCAAGTTGAATTTCCGCTGCTGAAGGTATTAAAGCTTGAATATTTACAGAACTTCCATACTTTTTGTCCTGAGGAGATCAATCTGGCTTCCAAGGTTAACTACAAAGGCGATAACTTTCAATCTCTGGTGGACCACAAGGTTTAACTTTTCACATCTCAATCTAGCACTACAATTTGCCATGTTTTGAACATCTCGTCACTTCTTCTATTGTGCACACCATCAATACATTAATAGTATATTTTTACTTTGTGGTTTAATAAGTTGAAAATGTTTCATAAAGGCATAGCATACAAAATAATTTTCCTGTTTTTCTTGTTGGAAGGAAAGTTGCCTCATTTACCTATTTTGAAGTATCTTTATTAGTGTATTGTACGAAGATTCTAGATTCGTACAAGAACTTCTTGAATGTGGAACTGATATATGTCTCTAACATAAGTTTGTAAGTACATAATAAAATATTTTGCTTTGGTTTCTATTTGATGGGATTGCTGGTTACCTTCTTACCCACCTTTGGAGTTTGCTTCGGCCAAGATATTTTGTAGCTATGGTTTTACACCAATATCAACGGGAATTCTGAAACATCTTGGCGTTCGTTACTTATTCTCTTTAGCTTGTCAGAGATTCCATAGGAGATTTCTTAATATGAATGAGCAATAAATTCACTATCGGATTTCTGCTAGTTTTCATAAGTTAATATGCTTTCTCAACGTTTCTAATATGCTCCCGTTATGATGTCTATACATTACGCTGTTTTAAAAATCGATTCTATAGAGCCACCCTCTTCCCATAATAGAATATGCCTTTGCCAACAGAAACCTTGTGCTTATTTATCTTGTAGTCAAGGGGCTAGCTTCTTGTTAGTCTCTCTTTTATTTTTTGTATATTCAATTCTTATTCGTGGCTCAAAAAGATCTATCATTTAATATTATTGCTTTAAAAATATTCTTGACATAATCTAAAATACCGCAGGTTGAATTTTCAAGCTTGGCTGAATTGACAGTCACCAACGTTGGCGATATTAAGGAAGTTTGGTGTGGTCACCTTCCAAATCTAGTTCATCTGCAAGGACTCTATATTCAGTTCTGTCATATGATGGAAGAAGTAATCTCAATCCAACGGCCCTCTGTAACTACTAATGAAGAAAGGATTGTGTTCCTCAAATTAAAAGAAGTAATCCTTTTTGGATTAAACAAGCTAACATTTTTCTGCCGAGGGATTGATCATGTTGATTTTCCACAACTGAGAGTTCTACGACTTCGTTGGCTAACACATTTCAAAACTTTTTGCTCCGAAGAGACAGCTGATCATCCATCTGCTGTGTTCAATGACAAGGTATGAATACTAGATAGATATGTTATATTGACCACCTGTCCTTGATCAAGTAAATTAAGTAATATACTAGTTATGAAGTTACATTTGCTTAAACAATCTAGCCTTTTTCGATTTGAGTTAATACTATTACTCCATTTACATGGTTGCATATGTCAGCTCAAAAAGATACTCAACATAATATTAACTTGTTAGTCAATTTCTGCAATGTTTATGAATCATCTTAACAAAAACTCGTTAAAAGCAGATCTAGCAAATGAGTTAGTCTATTTCTGCAATCTGAATAAACTGTTTAAAGCATGAGCTCAATAAATATCTGATGTCTTTGTTGTGTCAGGTCATGCTTCCAAGTCTGGAAATACTTGAAGTTTCTGAACTAGACAGTGTTGAAAAGTTATGGTCAAGCCAACTTCTAACAAGCCACTTCCGTAAATTAAAATCTCTTAGAGTTGAAAAGTGTCACAAACTGGTTAACATATTTCCATCGGATTTGCAACCACTATTTCCCAGTCTAGAAAAATTAGAAGTGGAGAAGTGTGATTCACTCGAGGAGGTGTGGGCTTCCGAAGCTGCACCAATTAGAAACCTGAAAAGCGTACTTGTTTATGAGTGTCCGAAGTTGAGAAAATTGTGCTCCTCTTACACATTCAAAGGTCTTTCAAATCTCATGACTATTGATATATCTAATTGCAAGATGATGGAGGCGGTAGTTGCAGATGATCACAAAGATGTAAAAATAAATGTTCTTTCTCTCAACAAATTGGAAGAAGTGAAGCTTGAATTCTTAGAAAACCTCAATTACTTCTCCGACACCAAATGTGACTTGGAACTACCAGAATTAACACAAGTTATCGTCAAGAATTGCCCACATATGCACACTTTCTCTAAAAGTTCTGTAATAACACCGAAACTTAAGTTCGCAGTGGTTAACAATGTAAACACCTGGCTGGGTAACCTCAACAAAACCGTGCAGCACTGGTCTTCCAGTTGGGATAATTAGGTATGTTTTCCAGTTGGTTAAAATATTTGTATCATCTACTTATTTCACGTCCCGTGAAAGGATTATGTTTTACGCAAATCCTTAAATGATGGACAATTGGGAAATGAAATGGAAATGACAAAAGAATAACTCTTATATTCGACTAGATATCAGCTATGTGACATCAAAACAATTGATTGCAGTTTCAGGTAAATTAGCAAAGTATGCTAATTTGCTTCATGTCGATTGATACAGTTAAATCCTATTGTAATTTTGTATGGTTTAATTCCTGGAACTATACTAACATTTAGGTTACTGTCATTAGTTTTTCATTTCAGTACCAACTTCATAATAGATGGAAAATAAAGCCGATGCAACTATGCACAAGTAGAACAAAGATATCTAAAGAATAAAGAGAACATAGAGATCTCGAACATATTCGAAGTCCTGGAGGTAATGGGGCGATTTCAGTTTCATTATTTAGCTAACTAATCTAACAGGTTATATTCTTACGCCTTTTCTCTTCCTCGCCTTTTTGTTTCAGGTTTCCACACAGTAACCTTCCAGCCTGGATGCTAGTAGTTCCTGGTCAGAGTGATAATAAAAGACAGGCGATAAAGATGAATGGTCAAATAGCCTAGATACTGCATGAAAATTCAGTGATATTGTTAACAGAATGTAAAAACAGTTTCTTTGCCTTTATATTCAGTTATTAGCACTGATGGTATTATTTATATGCTTATCCCAACCATGTGGAAACATTTGTCCATACTCGCACTTACAGTTACATACATGATATATTATATATGTATATGTGTATTGTTAGTCGATTGCTAGTTTCCAAGGCTAGTTAGGTTAGTATACGATTAGGATTAGTTTAAGCTAGTTATGTGAAGTTTCCTTAGTTTAAGGCTAGTAATATTACTTGCCTTACAAGTTACAAGGCAAGTAATTAGCTTGTTAGGAGATGCCTAGGTAGGCTAGTTTGGCTGACTTATAGGAGGGGTGGTGCAGCCTCAAATGATCCCATCTTTTATTCTTTCCTTTGTACCCGAGTCGAGGTATTATTAAACGTAAGCTTTCGGTTTTTTGTATTGTCATTCTTTTCTTGTGTCAACTGCTTGTGCTTGATACAACTTGCGATCTAGTGTTCCGTGATCAAACTTCATGTTTGTTGTGGTAATCGTCCAAACAATTGGTATCAGAGTTACGGTGCTTATGGTCTTTGAACCAAAAATTAGAAATTTAAAGGTTTATATAAATTTTAAAAAATTTCTATTTCTAAATTTTAAGGTTTATAAAAAACATTTATAATAACTCCGCGATTCATAAGAAACCAAAAGCATCGAGCTGGAAATAAAGGAGCAGACAATGGTGTAAAAATATGTAAGGGTTGTGTTGCATATGAGTAGAGGGCTATCTTGTCATTTAGAAAATATAATGTTATATTTAACAATAGTGACACAAAAATGAGAAGTTGAAAATGAGGGAATCTTTAAATAAGTGCCATATTTAGTCACACTTTTGCAAATTTCTCTACTCTTATTGGTAGAGTAGCAACACTTTTGCCTCTTTAGAGATCATATTTATCTGAAAATGGAACAGGAGATTATACAAATTTTGATTGCCATGATAGTCTACTCAGTAATTTTGGTGCATGATTGTCTAGCACGCCATCACTCAAATAACACTGAAAAAAGTGTGCTAAAAATTGAATTAAAAAAAACACCACCTAAAAATTAATGATTAAATATAAAATCACCATCTAAACTTGGAGCACCGATATCAACTGTCAGCATAATTTAACCATTTAAAATTTTAACATAATCAATGAAAACAGTGAATCTTTTCTAGTCAAATATCAAATAAAATTTATTGTTATAAAACTAGAACGAACACACATGGGCAAAAAGCTCCTACAAAATTATCGGATTTTCAAGCATCCGGGATGACTTCCACCTTCACATCCAACTCCTCTTCAACTTCGACTTCTTTGGCCTCGTATTCCTCTTCTACATCACTGTCTTCACCATCTCTCAAATCTCGTCTTGCCGCCTTTTCTTCTTCATGGTATTTCTTCCACTCGTTGACCCACCTTTCCCAATCATCCTTCAATTGTTTCCTCTTTTCACGATCCTGCTCACTCAACAATACTGAGATATCCTGATCCTGCACGTCATACTTCTTACTGTATTTCTTTAGATTCTTCGCGATTTCCTCTTCTTTCTCAGGGCTCAAGAAAGATGGTGGCCTTGGCCTCCACAAGAACTGCAGCAATCAAACAGAATGTCAAGGAGTGTAAATAAAATTATATCATTATTACCGAATCGTCGTTTTTGTAATCATAAGTAACATGTTTAATCATTATGAATTCAAAGATAAAAGATCGTGCATAGTTTGTGAGTCAGCCTGACACGTACAAGTATCACCCATCTTGCCGGTTAATTAACCCACATACTTTCCATTCCAGCCTCTAATCATTTCCTAAAGAGTCGGTCTTCTAATGTTTTTATTTTCATATCCATAGTTTCAGTGTAGCCAATATCATACAAATGCTAAATGGAATAATTGGATTAATATGTAAAGCATGTGCAAGCGTACATTCAAAGATACAGTGTTTTATTCACGACGCAATCTTAGTGAGCGAGGTACCAAAATAAAAATCAAATTACAAAACTTAGTGACCGGCCACCAAAATACAGCTAGAACCAGCTGAGAGAACAGTAATTGCGAAGTTTAAAAGCTGTGTGAAGGGATTTGCTCTAGCAGAATAACTAACCAATTAACTGATGCAAAACTTGCAAGATTACCTGGAAGAAATGATCCTTTAGAATTCGGTAGAGCAGCTTCCCATTAAAGGACCAAATGTTGAATCCATTTTCCATCTCATGCACGGAAGTGACTGAAGTTGCAACATACCTAAAAAAGAATCAGCGAAAGAAAATTAATTTCCAAATAAAAATACTTCAAAAAACATAATGTTATCCAGTTCTTGTTTAGAAATACCTTCCAGTAGGATCCCATTCTATGTCTGTAGCCATAAAATGCTCAGCAGTAGCCATAGTTTCAAGCTCATCAACGTTAAAAAACTCCAACTGTCCGTTGAAGCCCTTCAACCCAGCCAAAATGATGAAACGACCACTAGGTGACCAAAAGAGAGCATTCGCCTGCTTTTGCTTGAGGGTTGTAAGCTTTAAAACCTTACCGCCCTTTACTGAGTAGAAACTAACATCGGGCCTTGGATTATCACCATGAATAACTGCAAACCTGTGACCCTTTGGCTCCCAAGCAAATGCAATAACCTTGTCATTCTTGTTATCAAGCTCAAAAACCTCAATAGGTATGTCACGCTCTTTGATTCTGAAAAGCTCAAAGCCAGTATAAGTGCTTTTCTTGGTTTTTGTGTAACGGTCAACCTTAACAGCAAGATACTCTCCATTACTTTGCCAATACATTTTGCAATCACTAACACTAAAGAGATTCTTTTGCCTCAACTCTTCTTTGCCTGGGATTTGGAAAAGACTCACCTACAGATGTCATATAACAGCAAATGTTATTCCCAACTACTAAGTTTTTAGTCTTTCAAAAAGGGTATGTTAGGCCATTAATCTACAATGAATTGCGTTGTGAACTTCTTGTAACCTATAAAATGTTTTACTAACACCTGTAATTTAGTAATTAACAATACATAATTACATATGTAACAAAATTTCATTAAATATAGAAGTTAAATGAAACGTCTAAACATACTCTTGCAGGTTGATTTCCGCCACCAAGTTCAGGAACAAAAAGTGCAAAGATAGGATCAGTTGGGGACCAACAGAAGTCCATGACGTTTTCAACCTTGATGGATTTCTTGTCAATAAGACTGAAGGTCTCTGTCTCATAAACAGAAATGACATTTTTACCCATCCTGGCAAAGTATTTGTCCTCTTTACCGCCACCCCATCTACAAAAGTACAAGAATACCCACATTAAGAGGAAACAAATCTAAGACAAATAATACATGTGAAATATAGTAGTCATAACATATCACCTGAAGACAGGCCAGGATACACCAGTAAAACCACCAGTTCCACCGATTGCAAACTCATCAGCGCTTCCCTTGAAATCTCTCATTACTTTCCCAGTTCTCACATCAAAAATGTTGAGCACTACCCTCTGATCATGAGAAAATCAGAGTTAAAAAATATATAGAGTGGCACAACTGGCACGTAGAGTGGATTGGGCAACATGACAAAATGGGTTCAAATCAAAACAAGTAATAATGAAGCGAGTTGAAACCGATAGGGTCAGATTTATCCAAAACACTTTTAGTTCTATATTTTGAACTTCGGTTAATTAAACACGCTTAGATGAAAACGGACCGACCGCCAGGACGGACACACACTCTGGACGGACGGACCGAAACTGAGCCAAGACCGAGACCGGACCGAATTTGGTCGGTCCGGTAATTTTAATCCATCCATCCTGCTCAACCCTCTAACCCATTTTCTTACAAGCTAGCTTTTTTATTATACCAGTCTAGCCCGTTAAACATAAACCCGGATATACCCATACATAAATGGGTAACTCTAATAAAGATTACACAAAAAAACAGATAAAGTAATGAACTTTCTTACATGAGTATCTCGGGGGTTGCTTGGTTCATGGCTGCTATAAGTAACCAAATATTTCTCGCCAGGAGAGAAATCAATGAGTTTAACCTACAATAAACAACAGAATTTTAAGATCACGTGCAGACGAGGTGACGAAAAACACACATAAGTTGCCAACAAAGAAGAAAAGCATAACCATACACAACCTGTGGATGAGCATAGCGCATCAGGCGGTTGAATGTAGAAGCACCACCCCAAACAGCAGCTCCCTGTCGGTGAACGGTGGCCAAGTAGGTACCCAATGGAGACCACTGAACAAAACTTTCAGTCCAGAACTGCAGACAAGAAGGAACTCCAGCGTAAGCAGCATTTTAACATAGAAGAAGAAAGGGACAAGAAAATATATAATTACAGGGCGTTTGTAAACAGGATCAGCCTTCACTTGTCTTGCATCATTCCACAGGACCTCTGTGTCTGATCCAGCACGAATAACAAATTGATCTCGACCTTTCTCATCCGTAAGCCAGTGTTGCAGATTCTCCTGCGTTGTTATGCCAAAAATTAAAAATGCATTTTCATATTCACGTCATATAACTTGATAATTCAAAGAAAGACCAGCATTCTATTTTACAACCTTCAATAGTTTCATGTAATCTTAGTAATACACTATGTTTCAAGTGATTGACATAACTAATAACAGCCCTACAGGTGAACAACACGTAACAGCATAACATATAATTTAACTATAGCTTCCAGAAAAATCAATTAAAAAAATATACTTTAGCATGAGTATTTCGATAAATGAATTGCAGAAAGTATCAATGGTACAAATTTGGGAAGATATGCATGATACTCGAGGAATACAATTACAGAATAATACAGATTCCTACCCCTGGTGTGTAAGGCTTGATTTCAGGAGGCGCCCACTCATCTGGTACTTTCATGAATTTATCAATTTCATCAAACATGTTAACAGCAAAAATATGAGCTCTGTCTAGCTTGTATCCATTAGTCTTCTCCTTTGCAAGCTCAGCTTCCTAAAAATTCCACAACCACAGTAAACATATTCATTTATTCACGCTTCAATTGAGACAAAATAATCGTTCACAAAATTCAAATTTATGAATAGAGTAAGAATCAATTAAAATAACTACTCGATTACTACCTGAGGGGTGTTGTACTCAATGAAGCAATAACCTCTTGTTTTGCCAGTATCTTCCTCAACAGGCATCCACAGCCCATTCTCCTTAATCACGCCAATTTGGCTATAAATTTTGCGAACCACTCCCTCTAGCTTCTCAAATTTCTCCTTAGCCACAACTGGTAAGTTATCCACAATAATAACATTCCCAAACCCTCCGTCAAACTCCAATGAATCCTCCTCATTAAGATCTTCATCATCACTAAAAATAGACAAAAACAACCAAACTGCTTAATATTGCACATAAACTCACACTTAACCATTATCAAAATCAAATGTAAATAGAAACATTCTCACAACAGTTAGTCTGGGTTGTTATAGCTTCTGCCTATCTGATTAATTTTAAGCAGATAAAGAAACTGCTAACAATACATGCTTGTTAAGAACTAAAATGAAAACTAATTTGTTACAGCCTTATCTAACGTTAAACCGGCTTTCAAAACGGACTTGATTGACACTTTCTGACAAATTATAGTTTTTGCCAGTCTTATCGCATTTTTTACACGTTAGGCAAACCAAAGACTATTTGCTTAATTTTTCTGCCTAATCTCGTCTGCTTATTTGAGTTTGTGGTTCATCCAAACTGCTTACTCTTATTTGCTTATTTTTAAACAAAACAAACAATTACCAATAAGCAGACCCGTATATACTCTTTTCTATATAAAAACCGCCCTTTTTTTGTTCTAACGCGCTTTTTTACAAAATAAGCAAATCCAAACACGCTATCTCGGGTCTTATAAGCTTATTTGATGCAGCTTATTTTTCATAATCCCTTTTTGTTGGTAATATAACCTTTATAAGTCAAAAACACAAGCATAAACAGAGCTTTTTGTTAAGCTTATTTTTGGCCTTAACAACTTACTTATTCACGGCTTATGTTTCATTATGTCATATTAACTTATAAAAGACCATAAATTAAAAAAGTTAACCATAAAACATAAACCAAAACCAGATAAGCTCATAAGCCCAAAAAAAAGCTAAAACAGACACCCCCTTATTTGGCTGTTTGGATCAGCTATAAGCTCACTTTTTGGAGCTTATGACCCTATCAACTTCACCCTATCGGCTTAAGCCAATAAGCTAAAGTTAATAAGCTCTAAAAAGTGTGCTTAACAGCTTTTCCGAAATCAAACAACCTCATAAGCCGGCTAAATAAGCTAATCCAAACACTTTATTTACCAATTCATAAGCAGGAAAAAAAAATCCAAATACCCTCTTAGCCATTATCAAATCCACATATATAAACACAAACAAGTATTACATATGTTGTTTTATACCTTTTGATACCGAAATCTTGACCAGGAGGGACACGAACAGAGTTCCAATCAACAGAAGATAAATCGATGTTCAAACGAGCTGCTTCAGATCTTATGTCATCCATTGACATTACGTCCGCCATGATTATGTTTTATGAAAACCCTATTCGCCGTTATTATTATTAGGCAAAATTAGGGTTTCTGTGAGTTACGGCTGTGTAACGAGATGTAGAAGTTTCGGGTTTGTTTTTGGACCCTATGTTTTACTAGACTTAGGATTTTATATATTTTTACAAAAAACAGATTTTATATTAGGAAAACGAGTTTTATAGAGGGATAATTTAGGGGTGAGCATCGCCGAACCGGCAAAAACCGACCCGAACCGAAAACCGAAAACCGAAAAAAGAAAAAACTCAAACCAAAAACTGAATCAAAAAATATATATCGAAACCGAAACCGAACCGAATAACTCGGCTCGGTCGGTTTGAGTTCGATTCAAAACCGACAAAACCGAATCGACCAAACCGACAAAACCAAAATAATATATAAACCGAAACCGAACCGGAAAAATCCGGTTCGGTCCGGTTCGATCGGTTTGTCGATTCAATCGGATTCCGGTGGATTTGCCACCCAAGTAATTATATTTGCGGTTATTCAGTTAAAAAAATTATTTAAAATCTATCAAATAAATATTTAGGGTTTGTTTGGTTTTTAGATGGGTTTAAGATTCGGATTAGAATTAAGATTAGGATTTAAATTTAATTATAATTTGAATATGAATTTAATGTTTATTTAAATTAAATGAAAAAAAAATGTTATTTTTTAATAAAAAGAAGAGTAAACTGCAAAAATGTCCTTCAATTTTGCTATTTTTACGAGAAATGTTCTTAAACGAAAAATTATGCAAGTTATGTCCCTAACATTTTTTTTCCCTTTTTTGGCGAGAAATGCCCTTGAACCTTTAAATCCCCCTTTTTATGCTAACGATTGTTAACTTTTCTCCTTAATGGCTATGTGAAATGACTAATTTACCATTGCTTACTACAGGGACATTTTTTGAAGTTTACTATTGATTTTATTTTGAGTTCCCATCACCACCACCACCTTCCACCACCACACAACCATCACCATCAAATCTTTTTTTTTCCCCCAAAACCGAAGAAAATGGAATCAACATATAATGTAACGTTTAATTCTTTAAACCTACGATTTGACCACCTACAACTTCAACATTTGTAAAATCACGAGTTTTAGTGTAATATTTCATGTCAGCTTCTTAACACAAAGCAATCTAATTAGATAAATCCAAGTTCTTGACTAGATATGTTTTTCCTTGTTAGTATCAAATTGGATTGAACCACATGAGTAATTTAAATTTTAAACAGTTAACTCATTAAATAATGATATACATGAGTAATCAACAACTGTAGAAGATAAATTATACAAATGGGCTTGAGACTAGATCCCCAAATGACAATTAACTACACTATAGATACTTAATTAAGGACCTATCATATATCCATGAAAGCTTCGAAGATGCACTACAAGTACAAAGTACAAACACTTTGAATCAAAGCGTGGACAAATAAAGATAAGCCCTCAAGAATAACGTTGATTCCAATCAGACAGCAGAGCACTGAAAGATACCTCTCCGTGACAGTCTAGCATGCCAAACCACGACCCATCTTGGTACCAAGAGCTTGCTAATTACCTCAATACTATACTACCATGTTTGAACACAATGTTACCAGTAGCATTGGATGAAAAGGACAAACCAAAAGAAGTATATACAAGCTATATTGACTAGAGCTCATACAAAATACATGATAGACATTGATTGAGTTAGCCACAACTGAGAATCTTTTAGCCACAATTGAGAATCAGTTGATAATGACATACTTTCGCTATAATCGCAAAAAAGAAGGATCCAAACATGATTTCGAAAAAAGCAATAGATGAGTAAATCACTTAATCCAAATGGATCGCCACATATCTGTTAATGTTATGGATATAAATTAGTAGTCGTGAGTTAGGATCGAACTTGAGACCACGGGATTGCACGCTTTACGTATGAGAATTAAAGTTAATAATTAAATATAAATGTTATATTTATTTATTAATTACACAAAATAATATATCGGACGTTAAGTTAATTAAGTGTAATGGACTAACGATCGTTAAATGTTAATTGGAAGGACTAGATTGAAAAATAGAGATCGAGAAGGTTCTAGAATCCCATGGGGAGTTCAAACCGATCGGTTATGGGCTTTCCAAACCCAATCCATATCTAACTTGGTCACCAAGTTATATTGGGTATAAACACAAGGCCTAGGGTCTTAGTTTTTCATCTCAATTGCTAGTTTTGTGGAATTGATTCTTGTTCGGCTAGAATAAAAAAGGTACGCATACTTTATGTTTTAGTTAATTAATTATTCATTATTCATTCCTATACGCTTCCGCATGTTTCTTTGATGTTTTACGTGTTTTATATATGATGGTCATGTTATATAATTCCAACAGTGGCATCACGAGTCTTGTTTAATGAGTAATTAATTACTAAACACGTAAAAAACGGATATTGTATGTTGTTTGATATGATTATTCTAGGGTTTTGGTTATGATTTTGTAAACCCTAATTTTAGGGTTAGGGCTTTTGCCCTAACTGGTTTAAATTTAAAAAAAAAAAAAAAAAAAAAAGTCGACCCCTTATCTTTTTTTATGGTCGATCTTAAATTTTTTTTTAGTCGATTTGTTTAAAAATATTTTTAGGGTTTATAAAATTGTTTTGTTATCAATATCGAAACTTAGAATTAATATATTTGTTACGTGATATATTCATGAATAAATTGTTATGTGACATGAAATTGTATGCGATCTTGTGACAACGTGAATAAATGTTATGTTAAATCCATGAAAACGTGCATCTTTGGCATGGATTATTATCGATATATATATTTAATTGTTAAGGTTGGTTATGCTAAAATTAATTGTTAAGTTTTATACACATGTTTATTATTTTGATAAATCTTGAATTGGAGAATACCTCAATAATATTAATGAATTAATTATGTGCAATTTGGTATATTTTAATTATAGCTTACGTAATCGATTCGTCGGTGTATGTGGCTCACTTTTAATTGGTAAAGTGAAAGCCCTAGTTAATATATACATTAATTAACCTAGATATTGATTATTAATAGGTTTTATCAAATAAGTTGCATGTGGCTACTTGTTTACACGTATTAATTGTTAGTTATGTGCGCATTGTTTTTAGTTATTTATTTTTTATTTGTTTACTTGTTTGTTTATTATGTGTGACAAGCTTTTAAGCAAAGCGTAATTTTGAATAGAAAAATAAAACGGACTAAATAATGGTGAAATTTGAGTTGTTTTTGAAGAGTCAAGTTTTCAAATGTTTAATTGATTGATGATTTTGATACAAATAGTAAGAACGACTCACCCAATTTGACGGACTGTGTGGGGGGTATAAGGAGGGGAGCGCATTAAATTGTGACCCTAAAGAAGGAGTTGCTTCAGCGTTGACCGAATTCTCCGCTTCCTTGCGAGTAAAATTGGAGTTACCAAGTAGGCTATGCGTACAAAATCATCTTAAGGGCGAATTAGCTTTAATTCCATGCGTCACTTTTGTGGTAGTTATCCGAAACACTAAGTATTTAGACTTATGCAAAAGTACGGTATAATGGACGATAATTAAAGGTAAATTCCTTGATTGGCGAAACCAATATCTCAATCAAAACTTTGATAATTTGATCTTTATGCATTGGTTAATCAAAAGTTTTTATTAAAAATATATGCTACAAGATGAATGCATGACATCTTTGTACATATTTGATTTGACACCATAAAATCAAAACTAGTACCCTTTATAAATTAAGTTTGTGCCATCTAGTTAAAGGAACACTTGAAGTTGCAATTTACGTCATGTCAGAACTTGGCGAGATTGTGATGGAAAGGTAAATCTTTATGTAAAGTCAGACCTTACATGAACATATTTGCAGTTCTTTAAGTTAGACGACTTAAATTGAGTAGTAAGTGAGACACGGACTCAAGGCACAAGATGGGATAAAACGTGTTTACATTTGCAATAGCGTTGGAAAATGTAAATCCCATAATGATCTAGGAATTGGAAAATGTTTGCCAATTATTGTTCGACAGACACCCTATTATATGCTTTCGTTACTAGCAGATCAAGCGATGTAATGGAACTATGATAATTTGGATCCTAGTTTTCGAGAAAATTCTATGGTTATATGAATATTACCTTGGGTATTTTATTTTCTTGAAAAGTTTAATTATCGAAAATACTAACGTTGAATTTTGCTAATTCTTTAAATGTATTAATGCAACATTAAACCGTAAACATAGGTTATTCTGTATTGGTAAATTGATCTACACCGTAGGGGTTTTTGTAAAGTCAACTTTACTAAAAGAATAAACCTAGTCCTCTTTTCATAAGAAAAAGTGAGATTCAATCATATTCCTTTTCATGAATGAAGAAAGGTATGATAGGACAATTAGAATTGTCTAAATTCTAAATACATAACTCGTAAGCAAATTTTAATAGTTAAGAAAATTGCATATTTTCTGAATTATTAAATTAGAAGCTAAACTAATTACTGTATAATTGGTAAAAGACAAACTAGCATATTTTATCTAGTTGTTTTGTTTTGACCATTTAAAAGTACTACTTACAATTGTTGGAATAGTAGAACTATTAAGAAAGAAATTGCATGCCCAAATTTTCAAGTTAATAACATTGATGGATAATTCATCATCTACATAGTAGAATACACTCTTTTAGTACATAAGTAATTGTTATGTATGGACTTTCTCAAAAGTGTAAGGGAGTAAATAGAATACTATTTTCTTTTACCGGTTAATGAAACACTTACAATGTTGTCAAATCCAGTGAGAGTATTGTGTTCTTATTACTGAATAAGGAATTAATGTAATGATCTCTAATTCAGTGGGAGTTACAAGCTTTGTCATCTTGGTAGTAACCCAGATTATCTCTAGAATGTCTTAAGATAATTACTTTCCACTTGTAGACACTTATGTTTTCAAGGATAGTCATGTACGCTTCCTTATTAGACAATGAAGTGGTTCTACATCTACTAGTTATGCTAATATCAATGACACAATCATATTGGTCACATAAACAAACATATGTCGTGTTGTTTATTCGCTACATGATGTTGTTCCATGCACAAGTGGGAGAAATCTATATTGTGTGCAAGGTACAACATATGAGTATATGATTTAATGGATTCTCTTGATGCAAGGTAAGAGACTAACGCCTAATATGACTTGTACATATCTAATTCAAAAACACTTGGTGTTGCAATTTATGTCATGTGAGAACTTGGCGAGATTGCAACAACAAAGTAAATCTCCATGTGAAGTCAGACCTTGCATGGACATATTTGCAGTTTCTAAATTAGACAAGTATTTAGAACATGTGTCAAAATGATATATAAGACTACTTAAAATTAGATATTTATGTATTATTAGAATGACATAAATGAAGTAATCTAATACTACTTCAATTTGTTTATTTATGTATTTTGGAATGACACAAATGAAAAACAATGTAATCCTACATTATTGTGAAGTAAATAAATTACCTTGAAATTACTATTGAAACCAAGAGTTGTGTTCATAATTACTTTAGTTAAAGATGTTTATGATTCATTTTAAATACATAAACATAAAGTATTTTAAGACTTATAATAAAGTAAGACGTTAACTTGTTAGTTTTTTAATTAAGATATATACAATAAGTCATTGAGTTGATCAATGATTTATAACGTATAATGAGATTATAACAGTTTATGTTTTCTTGATAAGACATGGATATGAAGTGACTTGGTTAAAGAGTATTTGTGTTATAAAGCATGCAATTGGCTTGAAAAGTCTATTATACCATTAAGTTGACTTAGTTGGTAAATGAGTCATCCAAAATGAATATGTTTATCTTATATATTGTTGGATTGTCTTACAATATTAATTCTAATGAATACCACAAGTTGATGGTATGTTCAGTTAGGAGAATCAAACTCTATTTGATTTGTTTGATTCAAGATAACCATAACTTCTTTCTTAAAAAGTAACAAGGTTAGAAAATTGAGTATGGATTGAATATACTCAATATGACTTTAACCTAGAAGATTGATAAAACACCATTTCATTATGGAATGTGATGAATCACATTAAGTTTTAAAATTGAAGATTCTGAATTTGTTAAACTACTTATGAATACGTTATTAATAAACCAAAGTCAGGAATTATCAATGTGTATTTGTAATGTCCCAAAAAGAGAACAATGTAGTTTTGCTCTAAATTGCTAAGTATATATAGACAGTCTATATATTACAAAAGGCAAGTGGGAGTTTTTTTTTATCTTGAAAGATAAAATTACAAGATACATAATCTTCTTAACACACTAGTAAATATCATGATGACGTTAGACATGTAAATGTTAACCTCAAAATGATGGAATTTTCATTCATAGATCTGCAAGGATATCTCAGATATTTGATTTATATGCTGAGAAGAACATGAATTACAAGATTATAGTAGATCTGATAATCATTATGATGGATTACCAAATATTGAATTGGGTAAATTACTCATACTATGAATGTTAAAGATGTTGTTCATAAAGATAATCATTTTTTTAAAATTTGGTTTATCTTAATAGTTAGACTAGAGAATGGAAATGAGTTTCTTCAAAGAGATGCAAAACCCTAGTGGTTTGAATATCTTTATGAAGAAATCATATGGACAATATTGTACACAAGTTTAATGCTTGTCTCCTAACAATATTATTTATCATACTTAAGCAATTAAATATGATTAAATATTCTTTCCTAGACACATTAAATATATAAAGATGATAATTGTCATACTTGGTTTCATAAATATGAAATAAGACAACGAAATATCAAAACTCTTTCTTGAGAAATTACTTGAGCGAGGACGGTAAGTAGTTGAAAGGTTTTTGAATTCATATAATCTTTGGAAGTGTACTAAGTGCAATAATTCATGAATGGATAAATGCATGCATCTAGGAAATTATGCTTATGTTTAATTATTAAATCCTAGTTTTGATTTATAATTGATATGAGATAAATTTTAAGTATTCCGAAAGCTAGTGAGAGTATTATGTTAAGTTTCTTAAATCTTATATGTTGTATACCATATGGGAAGTAACATTCTAGTAAGCTCAATGTTAAGATTGGAATGAAACTTCACTTGTAATATTTAAGAATTAAAACATACAACCTTGGAATATATGTTTGTTATTAATAAACATGTGCAATAAAATAAATGATTCTAATAGAACATGATATATCATTTGGGAAATGGATAAATGTCTTTTGACAAGATAGAACATGAATGAAATCTAAGTTTGATATGTAGATTCATCATGTACATCATGTTGTGTATTAAAATTGTTGTATCAT
>CM040240.1:105729281-105937141 GCA_022545495.1 Chrysanthemum lavandulifolium
ACTGCAATGACAGCTTTCTACCTAAGAAAATGGCGAGTTTTCAAATGAACTTCAAAGGAAAGATTACATCAAACTGATGGAGGTGAAGGTTCGGCTAGCGAGTTCGAACTAGGGGTCGGGATATTGACCTTTTCACTGATAAGATTAAGGGTTTGTTGCCATGGTAGGGACGATGATGCAATGGTGTATGTCGTTGGCTAGTGTGTTTTCCAATAAAAGTGTTGCGGGCTCGGGATGCCCAACACGAGTGTTTGTAACTTAGGTAGTTGTCATGTAATCCTATGTTTCATGAAAATTTATCTTTATGTTAATCTTAGTGGTCTCGTGTCACGCGTATCTTAATCAAAACTTATGTGGTAAGGCTATCACCGCAAAACTAGTAATAGCAAATATAATCGGTGGTTTAATAACCCGTGAAAGAAACATGCGCATAAAGACCCCGTAATCACCAAATATGTTCTTGGTGTGTTTTCATTGTGTTCTATGTTGTTTGGTTTAATTGTGGTTACCATAAAGGTGTGCATTTTAAGTATTGTTGGATTGAAGTACCTCACAAGAACTAGTTGCAGTACTTTAAACCACGTGGTTTCTACTAAAGTAGCCGTGGTTTCTTGTGAACTAGCCGTGGTTTCGTGAACCGGCCGTGGTTTCTAGTACACTAGCCGTGGTTTCTTGTCACAAGATGGCCGTGGTTTGCTCTCCACCGCCGCGGAACCACGGATATAAGCATTCTTGAAACCACGGGTGAAGGATCAAGGCATCATGAGTATTTAATTTAAAATATGTTAACAAGATAATTAGTAAGTACTTAACCTAAATAATACATCCATGAAAAGGGCACTTATCTTGCAAAATGAGTATCTTTTCATCGACTAAATTCTTTAACTTTGCGTGATTGTTTCTTCCGAATGTGGGGATAAACAACATACGCTTGTAAAGGGCACTTATCTGCCGAAATGCTTTTCATTATTTAAAATAACTTAAAAAATAAAATTAATAAGTTGTAATAAAAGCCACCAGGGCACTTATCCACCGAAATGCGAACCATTGCCTCCGATACATTCTTTACATAGAGCTCGATAAAACCCAACGATGCGAACACTTTTAATGACAACGATTAACAAAATAATACATCCCTCGTGGGGTTCACATTAATTAAAGTAGTTGGTACATCATTAGCTACTACACCCGAATACAAAATTCATCCTTGTTACAACAAGCTATACAACAACCAACATTGAGAACAACATGTCTACCAAACACATACTCGTGTTTTAAAAAATTAGACATATGCTCACGATATGCAAGGGCAGTCTGCATAGGTTATCGACGGCTAATGACTTCCCAAGGATACAGGTAGAATATGCATACCAGATACCACAATCACCAAGCAGTCCCCGATCCGAACGTTGGGTATTCTTGAAGGTAATTGCATATGTTGTCGGATTTATACCTTTCTTATGAACAACGGCTTTGTCTAGAACAATTGGTAGTCACCCTCAGATATACATCGAAACATATTTTGTTACTTTACATACCAACTTAACACAATACATAACAACTTAAATTTATACATCCATACATATTTTGTTAATTTACATACCAATTTAGCACAATACATAACAACTTAAATGTTTGCATCTGACACACTGAACCTACGGCAAACACTAAAAAAATAAACATTTAAACTACAAGGAAACAAGACATCCTAATAAACCGCCATATCACGATGAGTCTGCAAAATAAGTGATTCACGAACGGGTTTGAACGAAAGGACCCAACATCCCCTCAATGCCCGTGCTGAAAGTTCAAGAGCAAGCTTGTATAGTACAATGCTTATGTTAATCTTCCCGTTTCCAATTTCAACGTGTCGCCGTTGTTGCCAAACCGATTAATTTGAGCGTTAATAATGCGAAGCCGTAGCGTGCAATCCTACCACCCCAACCGATAAAACCCATATAGAGAAAAACAGAATCGACATCCTTGAATGTTTCAAACAACCAGACTGCTCGTATGTTTGAAACATAGAAGTAAAGGAAGGTTGCCTATTAATTCACAGGTATGTCCAGGACTTGGAACGTGAAGCAAGTCAAAAGACACAATCAATAGCTGGAATGTGCTACCATCGTTAAATACAACCGCCGATAACCACCAATAAATGTAACCCCAACATTAGCTTGCTTTTTGATTCGATTGTTCTGGAAGCAAGAAATCTTGATCTAACACCGCTCATTGTTTAGAGGAGAACGAAATTAAAGCAATGCATGCGTGTTTGATTGAATGGGTATGAAATTTTAGGAAGGTCGGATCAAAATTGTCGGACGAATCCCAAAAGCGATAAAGCTTTCATACTCCGTGATGTCAAAGATAGGGACAAACGCGGGCGATCGATCGGTTGATGGAAGGATTTCAAACGACCGCCATGGTATCACGGAATTGGTCCATAGGTAAAACCCCAAACTCCATGTGACCTACCAATTGGTTGGACGTCGAAAATGAAATGTTTGAGGACACAGGGTGCAAGTCAAAATGTTGATTTACCAAACCCACGTAACCTTTAAACCGCTTGTACATCAAAACGTATGAAACGGTGGAGTGCATCGAACACCAAACGGACGGTGAAATGCATGTTGTCTATGCAAGACTTCCAAGCCTTGCGAACTACTGACATTGAGCCACACACTTTCCAGAGCTCGTTAACTATGTCCATTTGAACTTCAAGTGGAATGTTGGCACATCGTGAAATTTTTTGGGCAACTGTGAGATCGTTAAGATGGGCAAGTTTCACAAGAAATGGGATGGGCAACTATTAAACTCAAAGAGTATTATAAATAATAGAACAATTAGAGCATTCATCTAGGGACCAACCATAAGATATGCATTCAAGAAATAGTACATGTATTAAATGGTTAAATGCTTAAGTTCCATTAAAGAGTTGACTTGTGCTTAATACTACCATGAAATTAATGATCAAGTACAAGGGATCGGTTCATAAACACTGAAAGCCATGTTACATAATTATTTATGGGGCAACTATGACGCATGGGCAACTTAGTCAAGAACTAGTTTGTTTGTAAGTACTAGTTACAAAAATGTTGTTCCTTTTTAAAGTCTGATAGGCAACTAAGTGAATAACTAGTTTTCAAATCAATAACTAGTTTGTTAACTTTGTTGTGTTGACAAACATTTATCAATTAAGGACTTATAAGCAATGGTACCTGTAAACATGCACGCATCTTCTTGTACCAAGGACGCCACTCTACTTCAGGCTTATAGCCACTGTCGTAAAATGTTACAACCCCCGTCCTAATATGGAATCGAGCCAGAAACCAATGTTTTTCCTTTTCATTTATAGGCATATAAACCTGCCGTATAACACAAAAGGCCAGTTTTACAAAACACATAACAATATATGTATAAAGCCATGAACACAAGTATTAATTGCTCAACATCGACCCATTGTGTTTGTACTTTTCCCATTAACATACCAAATGGGATGGAGTCTTGTAATAGCGGTGAACAAAGTATGTATTACTATACCCCAACTGCCATCGATCGGCCCCGAAATGCAACATGTATTCCACCACAACTCTATGTGCTATAAATCAACAATAAAAATTGATTAAGGTATAAAACCAACAATATCAAAAGAATATACCATCGTGTTGAAAGATATGTGTGATCATACCTCGTCCATGCCAACCTTTCTTGGAGGGTCTAAACACACTCAAGGATTCCCAAAACTCCGATCCACACGAATTCTTTTGCACCAAGGAAACATACATCAAGGGGCCCCGCTTCCAAGAAATTCGGGTCATCGTGAAGATGTACTTTGTCGATAGTTGTTCCTTCGAAAGAACCACAAACGTAAATTAAAAATGCTTTTAAAAAATATATTAAAAGTTGTTTTAATACCTCAACCCAAGTTTAACATTTTAACTGTATGGGGCCATATCTCGGATCCCGCACCCATGTGTTCGATTATTTTCTATTCCACAAATCTTTTGACCAAGAATCTGACGACTCGGGGCGCCATCTTTTTACCCTCATGTCGGGTGTTATATCGCTTTGGCTCTTTTCCAATGGTCTCAATTAGAAAGCTATAGACCTTTTTCTTTTCTTATCAATCTTCAACAACTTTGCCTTTTGCAACTGCGATTCTTCTCCTCTATCATAGCCATTAGAAAACTTTTCCATCATCTTTTGTTCTTCCATCCTCCAATCGTTCTTCCTCTTTCTCAACCTTAATTCCTCTTCCAATGTATAATTCACGAGTAACAGTGATGCATTTAAAATACATTAATACAAGTATGGCAAAGTGTACATTTGGATATCACATTCAACTACATCATCCTCATCATCACAATCGCCGGCTCGAAGCTATGCTTAGAAATAAGTAGTCAACCAATTCGTGGAATTCACGATTTAGTTGCTCTCGAAACCTAAAGAAAGGTGGGAAAAGGATGTAGTAAAGTCCAATTTATCCTCGAAGCGAAAATAAAGTGCATTGAAAAAACGGATAGTTCTTCAAAGAAATAAAAGATAATACTTGGATGAAGCAAGGCATTGCGAACCGCAAGTTCTTTCACTTGCAAGGACCTACAAAGTAATAAAGTATTATCCTTAATAATAATTCTAATATAAACGTATAATTATGATTTAACATTGACTAGCAAATTACCGAATAATAGCCTCGAGTTTGAAAACACGAATTCAACTCTTGAATGACACATCCTTGAGGTCGATTACAAAGAAGACCTCTTGGTGCTGCACCTAGACAATCGGTAAATACTTTTTTACGTCTCCACCACGCTTCCGAAGCGCCCAACGTAGATACACATCGTAATTGCGTGTAATTTTGTTGGAAGGCTCCTTGGTATGTAGTGCGGTAAAATTCGTAAATTGACTATACCACCGCATCGGTGCTCGCCTAATGTTGGTTTAAGATCATAAATTATCTTCTTTAGTCCTAAATAACATCATCAACAACAAGGAAATTAATGCAGATACCATCACCGACCGGGTGCTCGATAATATGTGTTTTACCTGCCAAATAGCAATCCATAATGCGATCTTGTAAACATTACTTTCCTCGACCACGCTTGCGCCTCTTGGTATGACATCCGGGACTTTATTCCACCAACATGCTTCTTCTTTTTCAAACGACTCGAATCCATATCTACAATAATAAAAGATGCATTACTCTCACATTGGGTTCAATAATAATACTAAGAAAAGATAATATAATAGGATTAACCTTGAATGCCCAAACAAATCCACTGAACCGTGTGTGGAACATACTTCCGGTCTCTTTCCGCACTTTAGGTGTTCCCACTTGTGGTTTGATACAACGCCTAGTATCCGTCATACAAGTGCCTCCAAATGCTCCCCATGGAAAGAATTCCATGCTTCTAGGTCTTCGACCAAACGAAGGAGTGAATCATCCACCTTTCAACCAATAAGCGACCATAAAATAACCTCTAACGATAACATAGACACAATACGGACTGCCTTCATCAGCTTAATTTACCAACAACTCTTCATCCTCAATAACACCAACAAGATCTAAGTTGGAAAGTTTTACCCCTAATTTTTTTGGAAATACCTCAACTTAAATGTTAAACTCGAACTATATAAATCAAAACTCATGTCCCAAAACGAAGCACATTATCGAGAAAACTCCGGTCGACCAAAAATGTGACAACGACCATCAACAAATATAGGCGGGCATGTCATAGCTTGTTTTATCCATCGAAACCTGCTTTTGTAAAACATAATCTAACATATGTGGTTCATGGTCAAAGAAGAACATATCCAACACCCTCCAAAAGTTGTCTAAACAATTTCTTTCTAGTATGATTCGACTTTTCTTTAATTATTGGAAAGTATTTCAATTTGTCTTTACAATGACATTGGCTTCAGATTCCTAAGAAATAAAAAAAACATAAAAACAGGTTAACAATAATTATACCGACTTCGTAATACTTGACTTCCTAATATGCGATCATATTTAACAAATGAAACATTACTATCATACTCACACCAATAAACAATGGCCCAATAATACACAACTATTTAAACTTTTAAAACCTAGCAATAGTATTATAGTATATCACTTTATAAACCAACTGCCTTCAAACAATTACCTATGTAAAGGAGTTGCTTAAAATGTTATAAACAAGTGGATAGCGTTAGTACTTTGACCCTCCACCGAAACCGACCATCTCAAAACCCATTGCATGGGTGACATAGGAATGGGTTTCTAGGAAGTCAAAGTACCAACGACCTTTCTACAATCGTGGATTCTAGAAAAGCATTTCGCTGGATAATCATGAAGTGTGGAGGTCATGAACATTACACACTATCGTGATCATTTAGAAAAGTCATTTTGAATGTATGTCATGCCCTCGCCACATTCTTACTTTCAACTCGACTTTCAATCCACAAGTATATCATATCCTTTCCTTCTTTGTTAAGTAACCCTATATATAAACTAATTTTTAATAAAAAGCTATCGAGGTCGAGGCTGAATATTTAAGGCGTAGTAGGTGAGTTTAGTTTTCCTCAGAGTTCATAGCACTGATGATGTTAGTGTGTAATTTTTGTGTCAAACTTATGTGTGTCGGAGAGCGATATGATAAGAAGATGATTAAAGGTTTTGTAATGATATTGCTAGAATAGTGCAGTGAAATGGGGTTAATGAGGCACCTCACAACCTTTACATCTCTCGCCACCATTCCACCACTATCCTTACCATGACCTTGACATCTCTTTTCTTATCATTTATGACCTCTTTCACACACACATGCACTTTCACACCAAAAGTTACACACTAAAAACACCCATACGCTTATGAACTCAGAGTAAGCTAAACCTTTTCAACCACCCATTCTACCCCTCATAATCAAGAATAAATATAAAGATAATATAAAGTGATCATATCAACATATGAAAAATTAACTCCTAAATGGACCACGGGCATACCGGCTTTGACATTGGTCTAAACTCCTCCATATACTTGTTTGTTCACGCAATCCGTGTTTGGTGATTGAATAGCATGTCGATCTAGGTTGATTTATGATTCACACAAATTATCCTGTGTCCGACATGCCATCTGAATCAACAAAGTCAATCAGTAAACAAACTATCGACATTTGATTAACGTGCCTCCATCTAAGATATAATCGCCATGGTCGCAAACAAGAGTGTCAGTAGATCCATCTTTGATCATTCATGTGTTAGTTTCTTTAACATAACACGAGGCTCGATCCGTATAAATCAAGATATAACCACGCGTCAGCAAAATAATGTATTAAAATTGCAATGCCAACATACGGTAAATCATATCATTCAGATATCAAATAAGATAATCATCATCACGCCTCTTGCATGTAAATAAGCATTGGCAATAAATAAGCAAACGCTGCCCAATAAACGGTAAGTAACTACAATGTGGCCCATGTCAAGTATATGGGAGAGGTTCCACCTACACCACATTTATTGACATACGGGGGTAATAAATTTTCAAACTTACCCACCTTATATGTGTGAATTTAAATTCAAGTGGTGTTGCTAATAGGTTACAAAATTCTATCAATAATGTCTACAAAAGACTTCAAACCATTCACCTCCTAATCAAGCTCGAACAAAAGACTTCAGCAACAAGCTTTAACAAAAGACTTGGCCAACAAATTGATGAACAACAACTTTAATAGAAATGGAGGAGGTCGCTTATTAGGATAGTTAAGAATGGGAGATAGCAGAAAGACAAGTGTGTTAGAGATGGGGTCGAAAGGGAGCGACTTATGCTCCAAGATGAAGAAGTGTCATATGATGGAAGCCAGTGGAACGACTTATGCTCCAAGATGAAGAAGGTCATGTAGATGGAGGAAGCTGCTCGGATGAGAATTCAATGCATTGTATGCGTAGTGGGATGGCGCAGATTGAAGGTTGCTCGAGTATCTACGACGATGGTTACGACTTCAACAACTTCAAACTCAGGATCACCGGATTATATTTAGTTGTGTCGTACTTAATTTTCGTATTTTGTTTAACCCAACCGCTTTGCACCATCATTAGAGTGCTTTATTCACTTACTACCACTTATCTTACAAGTGGGTTTGTCAAACTTAATAAGTAGCAACAAATCACTAAAACCACAAGAACAATGAATCACCCAATAGGTTAAGTTATCTTACGTAAACAATTAATCACCCAATAAGTTAACCCTAAAATATCGAAACCCAAAATCAAACAAGAACAATTACGCCAAAGTTAACCCTAAATTAGCGAAACCATAAATTATCGAAACCTAAACTAGTGAAACATAAATTAAGAAACCATACATCAATAGATGAAAATACGTTAAATTACTTACCCTAGCCCAAAAGTTTTTCCGATAGACATTAGATCGGGACGCTGTAGTGCCGATGTATCGCTAATGTGATCGGACACTGTTCGCCTCTCCGAGAATTGTGTTGAGGAAGATTGTGTCGAGGAACTCGCAAGGCGATGTGGTGTGATTAAAATAAGAAGTGGTTGGCGAAGTTTTATTCGTATAAATGTATAAACGTATAAAAGGGACGAGGTTAAACTACTTATACTTTTATACATTCAACACTTAACATCATAAGCCTATAAAGACAACCTTGTGGGGACCCAAATGCCTAATATTTTACAGATTTTTAATAATAAAAGAGATTTTTTTATTAAAAGGCAAAATCGTCACGCCCAATAAAGTCAAAAGCCTAACCGAACTTTTAGTACACTTGTATCAGAAAAGACAAGGTCTTAAAAACGGGACACGTCATATTTGATGTATCAAATATTCGGCCGAGAGTTGCCCATGCAAGATTTCGGTTAAAAAGTGCATGTAGAAAATGTAAGAACCCAGATTTAATTTTTACATTTAAATAACATGAAGAAATTGTGTAGCTAAGTAAATATCAAATCTAGTTCAAAAAAAAAGAAGTAAATATCAAATCACATATAACACCCAAAAATAAAAAATAAAAATGCACCACAAAACCTCTCCCTTAGATGCACCCTCCCTTGAGTACTTACCTTCCCTAGATACGAACAAAACACCGTGTACGTTAGAAAGAGTTGCGATAGTGTTTTAGAATGAAAACTTGATTATCACGTTTGTAAACTGTGTTTGGCACTACTAATTATCACGTTTGTAAATGGTGTTAAGAATGAACAACCTCTCTTGTTTCAACTAATTAGCTCCGCCATGCAAGTGACATTTAATTTCGAACAGCTGACAAACAAGTATAGTCTAAACGAATATGGAAGCCGCTACACGCATGTGACGTATTTCCAGCGACTTACTTTGGTAACCCCATCAAGATCATCCACTTCAAAACATCCCTAATCACATCCTCGTTGACTATTATCTCGTTCTTATCAACAAGACTCCTAATAACCTCGGTCCAACTCGTTTTGAATTTTGCCTTCAACCAAAATTGATTAATGTATTCTTGAACAATGATAGGTTGTACACTTATTGCATAGTGAATTGGTGTGTGTTTGAGAAAGCAATCATCTCATGGAACCCTTGATAGATGATTGTTCTCGGTTAGGTATGCAACGACGTTGTGTGTGGTGGGATATTCTGTCGGCATTTGTGTCCTTTGGATGTAAACCACGTTTAATTATCAGTTTGGGAATTGTTAGGGTTTGTGATATGCGCCAATTTCAAGTGTTTAAAGATGAATAATTTGATAGCGCAATTGATTTGGGGATTATATACTAATAGATCAACATGTTACATAACAGCCCCTTGAGTTGCCCAAACACAGGGGTGGTTAGAAACATACTACCCGTGGGTTGCCCAAACCATCTACCCACAAATAGTCAATTACAACCATTTACTACACAACAACTAACACCTTATACCCATTTGATAGTAGTCCTTATTGGATGATTGTATGAATGGAAAGTAAACAACTAACACCTTGTCAGATGAAGGATTGGCTTGAGGAATTTCTTCAGATGTAACCAGCTGGGAGATCCTCTTTGGTGGAATAGCATCAATATTATCCAGTATGTCAACAAACTTTGGTCTTTTGGTCTTTGGTGCAACTTCAGCAGTAGAGGAAACTGATCGTCTTTGTATGACTGAAGATTGACCAAGTTTCGTTGCAACATACTCCATTGGGGCATCGGATGCGGCTTTGACAAGCTCGGATCCTTGGAGACTTGATAGATGCTTTATTCAAGTACGATTTCTTTCTCCTTTGATAAAGAATGGCTCCTTCTTCTTTGGAGATTACGCAGCTCGCGATGAAGGATCATTGATAGATACATCGACTAACATATCAAGAGACTCATAACGATGTTTTTCCTCTTCCTCTTGAAGAAACCACAAGCTTCCTTTTGTTGGTCTTTTCTAGTTTGTCCTCTAATTCCTTAACTTTATATTGCAGTTCGTCAATCTTACTACCAAGAGAAGACTTGGTCTCTGCAAGCTCCTTTTTCAGACTAGATACCTCAGCTGCATACCTGTTAACAAGAGCATAGACAGATGAGAGAGTAATAGGGTCCTCTCCACCAGCAGATTGCTCTGTGGTAATGGGAGGTACCTCATCAATAGGTATCTCATCAATAGGTATCCTTGGAGGACTAAGTGTGGTCAATCTGTTTAGGTCAGACTCAAAATCATCAAGAGGATCTTGTGCTTGTGGTGGACTAGGACAATGTGCCAGAGTCGGTGTTGGTGGAGGCTGGTCTTGTGCAACATGAGAAGCTTCAGAGAAAGGAGGGCCCTCATCAATGTTAGCAACATTCTCCTCAATGCCAGCGATATTGTCTTGAGGCAACATAGCCTCATCAATGGATAATGTGCCCCTCAAAGTTAGTTCTCATAGAGGCAAAGAGTTTGTTGTAAGAGCTCTACTTCATAAAAGCCTTGGGTTTGGGTAGAGGTGTCTATAATTATTTGTAAGAATCTAGGGTACATTAAAACTTATGTTGTTTCCTATTGATATTTTCAACCAAATTATCAAAAATAAACTTTGAAAATTATAAGTTAACCCTTGTGAAAGACACACTATACCGTATGCCAATTGTGAAGAGAATTGATCCCATGCCCCATTTGTTGCTAAAGCATCAAGCAACGTGTGAACCAAGAACCTCCACTTGGGGCAAAAGTGCTTCTTCAACCATATGTCACCCTAGTACCTTGATACCCAATACCTCTCACCGTGAGTATATCCTCGATCTTTGAGTCAAATACCCCATCAAGATCATCCAAGCGAAGCTTCGTCCTATCGACTCCTCTCGTGACTACATACTGCTCCGTCAATCATGGCCGTAATCTCCTTTTCATCCGGTGGGCGAAGCCCAAAATTGTTTGACCAACGTTTCATAAATGTGGTTGGGAGAATGCTTTAGGGCATAGTGAATCTTTGTTCTTTTCAAGAACTCCACCATAGGCACATACAAATTTCATCACCTTTTGCATTTCCCAAGAACGCAACTTTGTTGTGATCCTTCTTGAATTGAAGAGCCATTTGATGAATTGATATTTTTAGGGTTATGATTCTTGTATCTTTGAGGGTTTTGTTTGTATTAGAAGAGGAAGTGGGATATTTTGAAGTGGAAGTGAGAGGCAAGTGTTGGGTAGAAGGTGTATAGAAATAGTCAAAAGTATTGGTAGTTTTTGTTGACCCTTGCTTACGTGTACAGCTTGTCTGACCTCACGCAATTTTAACACTTCAGCAGAAACATATATCCAATCTGCTGAAGTTATGCGCTTCGGTAGAAACCAACCCAAGACTTGGATATGTTCGGTAAGATTCTAGAATTACTGTGCCAACAACTCGCATTAACTTACAGTAAACCTTTAACCCGTCTATAAAATCTTCCCAATGCATACTTCTCTCACACCATTTTACCCCCAAATACCATTATGAACCCTAGTTTCATCACAAACACAATCAACAAAAATTGACCATGAATACTTCACCAGAGGTTCTAAATCCAACCTCTTCTCCATCATCCTCATCATCCAGTGATTTTCTCCAGTTCTGGACACCTCCACATGACCCTCGACCTTTGACATCCCCATTTCTCTCTTCTTCTGAAGATGACGGTGTAGTGGATCCAAGTGATTCTTCTGATAACACAGAGGAACTCACTGCTGAGATACCTTGTTACTCCCAACCTCCAGCACCTCAACCTCAACAAAGGCCTGGTGCCGAACGGGAGGTGGTAGTTGGTCTACCTGCGCCAAGTTTTGGTGCATCTTCACACTTCGTATAGAGGAAGAGCTTGGTGAAGGAAAACGGATTGCTTTTTGGTGAAATCAGCAGATGAAGCATAAAGGAAACTTTATTTTTCTTCATCATCATTATTTGCATCAATCCATCCTTCCCATTTTGATCCTTAGCTTCCTCGTCCTAGTAGTCATGCATATCCAGCCATCGAGAAAGAAGGAATGGGTGGTTATGCAAGACTTCACGAACGCATATCCAGCATCTAGTGTGAAAGATGTGAGCGATCATGCCTTTCTTTTAACCCTCTTAGATGTTGGAACAGATGTAGTAGATTAGGATTAGTATATCTTGTATACCTCTTTTTCTTGTAGTGGCATTTGAAGTTGTTTGCATTTTGTAAGCTGTAAGCTGTAAACTGTTTCTTGAATGAATCAATGAACAATTTCACTTCAATTTATTCCCAACAATATAAGCCTGGAAACAAACTTGCAAGACTGGAAAGTTAAATATATGAACTTTAAATAACTGAATATTACATGTTTTCTTATACTAAGATTAAGTTTAGGAAAAAAAAAATGCATCGGTTAATGCGGTTGTTAATCTAACTTTAACTAAATTCTACTAAATTTATCCTTCATTTTGATTGTCCAAGGTGACCTTATTCTCAGGCTCATCTTTATTATTGTCACCTATTTCCTTGACCGCCAACACACATTTTTCAACTAAATCCTTCTTAGATCTTTTGTTAAGTTGTTTGCTATATATTTCATGAATCACGTCATCACATGGTCGCTCCACTTCAAAACCAAACGCTTACGCACAATCCACAGTAGTTATGAAAACAAAAGTAAGAATCCCAAATATATTACTAAAACTAGTTATAGCATAATCAATTTTACCGTTAGACATTACTACAAGTTTGAAAATGGTATTACTTATTACAATGTATATGTAGTTGGGATAAGTTACTAGTTTCGACCCGATGGGCGTTGGCAAGTTTAGGAAAGTTAATAAATGTGTCACATAACACAAATAAATGTGTATCTTAGTAAATCTTAGGCAGTTGGCACAAGTACAACATTTATAATAAACAATCACAAATGGGTGGTTTATACTTAATACACTCATGAAAGTGTATCAATGTTGATACAATAATTTTGGGCAACCTTAGAAAGTTTACATTGTTGGGCAACCTAAGTAAATGCACAAGTACAAAGGGATGGTAGTTTGCATTTGGCTTACTAAAAGACTTTCTTGTAATGTCCAACAATTTTTCCAATTTAAGTTTGTTCAAAACACAACCATGGATTACGATGACAATTCTACTTTCAAGGTTTATATAGTGCATCCTTCATCTAAACATGGAGTGAAACTACCTAAAATATCACTTTCAATAAACTAGTTGCGTATGTGAAGAAAAAGGTTCACGTTTGTCAAAGAGACACCAAATGATAGAGTCGTTTATCTTACCAAGATGGTTCCATGGAATTGGACGTGGTTGATGATGAAGACGTCCAATACTTCATTCGTGAACTATGTTGTAAGAATGAGCAAACTCAAGCTCTGCTAATTTCAACAAAAGAACCGCCACCTTCAGAGGTAAAATCATCTTCGGCTTCTAATCATTTATCATTAGACCTGAATTTTCCGCTGCTTCACAATCATAGTTACCATGACACCCCAAAGGTCGAGGATACCTTTTTTCACAAACCTGAGTATTCACTTCCTCCTTCGCAAAGAGACTCATTTAAAAATATGCCCATGCCACCAACTGCACCACAACCGTAATTAAAAACATCGATTCCCAAAAACCGATACCTTTTTTTATAAACATAAAGAATTTTATAATAAAGCAGAATGCATGTTTACTATTGGAAAGAAATCATTACTTGAGCGTGTGACACAGTGTTTCCAAATTGCTTTCATGGTTATTGTTGTCGTCACTTGATGATGAATTGCAATATCACCAGTAAAAAGCATAAGGCTTTGTACTGGAAGGTGTGCAAAAGCTATACGACTGAAGATTTTGATAATGCAATTGCAGAGCTTCGTTCCAAAAAATCAGAAGCCGTTAAAAAACTTGAAAACGCCGGGTTCGAAAAGTGGTCAAGAGCATACTGCAGTGGAAAAAGATACAATTATTTGACGTCAAACAGTGCGGAGTCAATAAATTCATTAACAAGGCACGTCCGAAAGGTACCAATAACTATGCTCTTGGAGTACTACAGACGTCTTCTACAAGATTGGTATTTCGAACGTCGCGAAAAATACTACGGTATATATCTTCGCCGTCTCACATTTACTTGTTCGATAAATGATACATGATGTACGCTTATTTTGCGACGCACCGAATTTGAACTTACAAACGGGCATCTAGGAAGGTTGAGCATAGAATGTGGAAGAGTGCGAATTGGGAAGTAAGAGGAATTGCCATGTGTCTTGTGTACCAAGTTATAGACAATCGTCATAGTCATATTGTTGATTTCAGAAAGAATGAATGCGATTCAATGTACCGCAATATACAAAGTTGTCAATTGCGGTAATTGTTGTTTATTCGTGTATGGTTTTGATTACGAATAACGTGCAGAAATGGCAACTTTCGGGACTACCATGTGGTCATGTGTGTGCGTGTGTGTAGAAAGAAAATTGA
This sequence comes from Chrysanthemum lavandulifolium, assembly GCA_022545495.1. Taxonomy (NCBI): domain Eukaryota; kingdom Viridiplantae; phylum Streptophyta; class Magnoliopsida; order Asterales; family Asteraceae; genus Chrysanthemum; species Chrysanthemum lavandulifolium. Next base: position 105,744,153 of record CM040240.1, read on the forward strand.
CTAACTGTAACAAATGGGCGGAAACATGGTTTACAAAAACTGCACTGAAAGGCACATATCATGAAATGGTGTATCCTTTGGAAATAGAGTCAGAATGGCATGATCCGGGTAACTTGCAAAAGGTTAAACCGCCGTTGATGGATAAGAGGCAGGCAGGAAGACCTAAAAACAAAGATCGCTTCCCATCAAAAAATGAGGAGCCAAAAGTTAGAAAATGTGGGAGGTGTGGTACCGTAGGGCATACCCGTGCAGACTGCATGGAACCATTGCGCAGAAAACAGGTAACCTAGATAGTTCATTCAAAATGGGCATCTAATAATGTTTATTAGTATTCTGACAAGATAGGTTATATTGGTTGTCAGAAAAAAACAAATAGCAGGACAGACAATGGTAAAGAAGTTATGCAAGATATGGCACCTGAACAAGGAACGGGTAAACGTACGTCAGGTACTCATTTTCATTTGAAAGATGACCCACAATCGCAAGCGGACGACGAGTATTTTCAAAATGGGAGAATTTACCTTGATTGGGATGCCGACGTTGAAATTTGGTGAAGCAAGTAACGATGGTTGGGAGGGTTACGAGATAATTCGCATAAACCTAAACTCACTCCCTGAATCATCAAATACATATCACTTGGATGATTTCAATAACATGGATAATTACTAGTACAATGTTCTCATTATTTAGCTAATGAAATTGTAGGCTTAAAGTTAGACACTACTGCACATGGTTGTGTAGTTTTAAACAAGTATTTGTATTTTGTCATGAATAAACCGTTGTGTTTGTATTAACCAAGTATTTGTATTTTATCATGGTAAATATGGTAAAGTCAATTACAATAGAACAACTCAATTATTTGTGCTAAAGTCGACAGAGTGATTTTTGACTATAATAGTGACTCAAAACAGCTTCATTGATTATGGTTGTTTAAAACTAAGATAAAACAAATGACAAGATGTCGGACCTCATAAAGTTGGTCAAACCGAAATATGCTTGTTTATTTGTTTTCACCTTGGTTAATTCCTCACCTTTCATTAAGTCTTTGCATGTGATTATTTTTTGGATCTTTTGTCATTGATTATGCTATTTAAGCATGCATATACATCTATTCATGATTGAAGTTTTGGTTAATATTTGGATCAAAGTAAAAAAATAAGCCATGGCAGGACAATTTAGGTTGAATGAGTTACGTGAAGCGTCAAATTCTTATCAATGGGAGGATATGTTCATCTTGTACTGTCGGAGGGCATCGGTCGAGTATTGGCAGCTGGCGGCGGATATTAACAGGGTTTGCATGAAGGTGGATCTGATGAATCGTGAAAGGGGTGAATTTGTGGAAGAGTTGCAGACTGCAGCTGCACAGTTTCTACCTAAGAAAATGGCAGAGTTTTCAAATGAACTTCAAAGGAAAGATTACATCAAACTGATGGAGCTGAAGGTTCTGGCTAGCGAGTTCGAACTAAGGGGTCGGGATATTGACCTTTTCACAGATAAGATTAAGGGTTTGTTGCCATGGTAGGGACGATGATGCAATGGTGTATGTCGTTGTTGGCTAGTGTGTTTTCCAATAAAAGTGTTGCGGGCTCGGGATGCCTAACACGAGTGTTTGTAACTTAGGTAGTTGTCATGTAATCCTATGTTTCATGAAAATTTATCTTTATGTTAATCTTAGTGGTCCGTGGTCATGCGTATCTTAATCAAAACTTATGTGGTAAGGCTATCACCGCAAAACTAGTAATAGCAAATATAATCGGTGGTTTAATAACCCGTGAAAGAAACATGCGCATAAAGACCCCGTAATCACCAAATATGTGTTCTTTGGTGTGTTTTTCATTGTGTTCTATGTTGTTTGGTTTAATTGTGGTTACCATAACAAAGGTGTGCATTTTAAGTATTGTTGGATTGAAGTACCTCACAAGAACTAGTTGCGATGGTTTCATTAAACCAGCCGTGGTTTCTACTAAAGTAGCCGTGGTTTCTTGTGAACCAGCCGTGGTTTCTTGTGAACCGCCGTGGTTTCTAGTACACTAGCCGTGGTTTCTTGTACAAGAGGCCGTGGTTTGCTCTCCACCGCCGGTGGAACCACGGATATAAGCATTCTTGAAACCACGGGTAAGGATCAAGGCACTGATGAGTATTTAATTTAAAATATGTTAACAAGATAATTAGTAAGTACTTAACCTAAATAATACATCCATGAAAAGGGCACTTATCTTGCAAAATGAGTATCTTTTCATCGACTAAATTCTTTAACTTTGCAGCAGTTGTTTCTTCTGAACAGGTAGGGGATACAGCAACATACGCTTGTAAAGGGCACTTATCTGCCGAAATGCTTTTCATTATTTAAAAATAACTTAAAAATAAAATTAATAAGTTGTAATAAAAGGCCACCATGAAAAGGGCACTTATCTGCCGAAATGCGAACCATTGCCTCCGATACATTCTTTACATAGAGCTCGATACAAAAAACCCAACGATGCGAACACTTTTAATGACAACGAGATTAACAAAATAATACATCCCTGTTTGGGGTTCACATTAATTAAAGTAGTTGGTACATCAGTTTAGCTACTACATACCCGAATACAAAATTCATCCCTTGTTACAAACAGTTACAATTACAACCAACATTGAGAACAACATGTCTACCAAACACATACTCTGTGTTTTAAAAAAAAATTAGACATATGCTCACGATATGCAAGGGCAGCCTGTACAGGGTTATCGACGGCTAATGACTTCCCATGTGACAGTCTGTATAAGAATATGCATACCCAGATACCACAATCACCAAACAGAGTCCCCTGATCTGGAACGTTGGGTGCATTCTTGAAGGTAATTGCATATGTTGTCGGATTTATACCTTTCTTATGGAAGACACTGGCTTTGTCTAGAACAATTGGTAGTCCAAATCAGATATACATCGAAACATATTTTGTTACTTTACATACCAACTTAACACAATACATAACAACTTAAATTTATACATCCATACATATTTTGTTAATTTACATACCAATTTAGCACAATACATAACAACTTAAATGTTTGCATCTGACACACTGAACCTACGGCAAACACTAAAAAAATAAACATTTAAACTACAAGGAAACAAGACATCCTAATAAACCGCCATATCACGATGAGTCTGCAAAATAAGTGATTCACGTAACGGTTTGAACGTAAAGGACCCAACATCCCCCTCAATGCCCAAGTGCTGAAAGTTCCCAGTAGCAAGCTTGTATAGTACAATGCTTGCGTTAAATCCTTCCTGGTTTCCAATTTCAATTACAGGGTCGCCGTTGTCGCCAAACCGATTAATTTGAGTGCTATTGGGGTTGGAATGCTAAGAAGCGTGTAGCGATGCAATCCTACCACCCCAACCGATAAAACCCATATAGAGAAAACAGAATCGACATCCCTTGAATGTTTCCCGAAACAACTGATCGTCTCGTATGTTTGAAACATAGAACGGTAAAGGAAGGTTGCCTATTAATTCAAAGCAGGTATGTCCGTGACTTGGAAACGGTTGGTGAAAGCAAGTCAAAAGACACAATCAAATAGTCATGAATGTGCTACCATCGTTAGCATACAACCGCCGATAACCACACCAATAAATGTAACCCCAACATTAGCTTGACTTGCTTTTTGATTCGATTGTGTTCGGAAGCAAGAAATGCGATCTAACACCGCCCATTGTTTAGAGGAGAACGTGAAAATTAAAACAAAGGTGCATGGTCGTGTTTGATTGAATGGGTATGAAATTTTAGGAAGGTCGGATCAAAATTGTCGGGGCGAATCCCAAAAGCGATAAAGCGTTTTCATACTCCCGTGATGTCAAAAGATAGGGGACAAACGCGTGGCGATCGATCGGTTGATGGAAGGATTCCAAACGACCGCCATGGTATCACGGACAATTGGTCCATAGGTAAAACCCCAAACTCCATGTGACCAGCCAATTGGTTTGACGTCAGAAAATGAAATGTTTGAGGACATAGGGTGCAAGTCAAAATGTTGATTTACCAAACCCACGTAACCTTTAAACCTCTGCTTGTACATCAAAACGTATGAAACTGGTGGAGTGCATCGAACACCAAAACGGACGGTGAAATGCATGTTGTCTATGCAAGACTTCCAAGCCTTGCAGACACTACGACATTGAGCCACACACCTCACCGGGAGCTCATTAACTATGTCCATTTGAACTTCAAGTGGAATGTTGGCGACATCGTGAAATTTTTTGGGCAACTGTGAGATCGCTTAAGATGGGCAAGTTTCACAAGAAATGGGATGGGCAACTATTAAACTGTAAGAGTATTATAAATAATAGAACAATTAGAGCATTCATATCTAGGGACCAACCCATAAGATATGCATTCAAGAAATAGTACATGTATTAAATGGTTAAACAGTTAAGTTCCAGCTTTAAAGAGTTGACTTGTGCTTAATACTACCATGAAATTAATGATCAAGTACAAGGATCGGTTCATAAACACTTGAAAGTGTATGTTACATAATTATTTATAGTTGGGCAACTATGACGCATGGGCAACTTAGTCAAGAACTAGTTTGTTTGTAAGTACTAGTTACAAAATGTTGTTCCTTTTAAAGTCCGATAGGCAACTAAGTGAATAACTAGTTTTCAAATCAATAACTAGTTTGTTAACTTTGTTGTGTTGACAAACATTTATCAATTAAGGACTTATAAGCAATGGTACTGTAAACATGCACGCATCTTCTTGTACCAAGGACGCCACTCTACTTCGTGCTTATAGCCACCGTCGTAAAATGTTACAACCCCGTCCTAATATGGAATCGAGCCGAAACCAATGTTTTTCCTTTTCATTTATAGGCATATAAACTCGCCAGATAACACAAAAGGCCGCTTTACAAAACACATAACAATATATGTATAAAGCCATGAACACAAGTATTACCTGCTCAACATCGACCCATTGGTGTTTGTACTTTTCCCCATTAACATACCAAATGGGATGGAGTCTTGTAATAGCAATGAACAAAGTATGCGCTACCATACCCCAATCACGCCATCGGGCCCGAATGCAACATGTATTCCACCCACAACTCTATGTGCTATAAATCAACAATAAAATTGATTAGGTATAAACCAACAATATCAAAAGAATATACCATCGTGTTGAAAGATATGTGCGATCATTACCTCGTCCATAAGCCAACCTTTCTTAGGAGGGTCTAAACACACTAAGGATTCCCAAAATCTCGATCCACACGAACTTCTTTGCACCAAGGAAACATACATCGGCGGGCCCTCGCTTCCAAGAAATTCGTCGTAGTCATCAAGAAGATGTACTTTGTCGATAGCCTTGTTCCTTCGGAAAGAACCTACACAAACGTAAATTAAAAGCAGCTTTAAAAAATATATATTAAAAGTTGTTTTAATACCTCAACCAAGGTTTAACATTTTTAACTGCGGCAACATATCTCGATCCCGGCACCCATGTGTTCGATTATTTTCAGATTCCACAAATCTTTTGACCAAGAATCTGACGACGACTCGCCATCTTTTTACTCCTCATGTCGGGTGTTATGTCTCGCCTTGGCTCTTTTCCAATGGTCCGAATTATAGAAAGCTATAGACCTCTTTTCTTTTCCTTATCAATCTTCAACAACTTTGCCTTTTGCAACCCGCGATTCTTCTCCTCTATCATAGCCATTAGAAAATCCTTTTCCATCATCTTTTGTTCTTCCATCCTCCACCGCTCTTCCTCTTCTTTCCTCAACCTTAATTCCTCTTCCAATGAGATACTCTGAGTAACAGTGATGCATTTAAAATACATTTAATACAAGATGGCAAAGTGTACATTTGGATATCACATTACGTAACTACATCATCCTCATCATCACAATCACGGCTCGAACGAATGTTAGAAATAAGAGAGTCAACCAATTCGTGGAATTCACGATTTAGTTGCTCTCGAAACTCATAAAGCCGAAAGGGAAAAGGATGTAGTAAAGTCCAATTTATCCCGTAGTTTAAATAAAGTGCATTGTAAAAAAAGCGGATAGTTCTTTCAAAGAAATAAAGATAATACTTGGATGAACTGGCGATTCAAATCCGAAGTTCTTTCACTTGCAAGGACCTCACAAAGTAATAAAGGGTATTATCCTTAATAATAATTCTAATATAAACGTATAATTATGATTTAACATTGACTAGCAAATTACCGAATAATAGCCTCGAGTTTGAAAACACGAATTCAACTCTTGAATGACACAATCCTTGAGGTCGATTTACGTAAGAAGACCTTGATGCATACTTAACACAATCGGTAAATACTTTTTTCTCGTCTCTACCACGCTTCCGCCAAGCGCCAACTTCAGAGATACACATCGTAATCATGCGGTAATTTTGTTGGAAGGCTCCTTGGTATGTAGTGTAAAAATTCGTAAATTGACTATACCACCTATCGGTGCTCGCCTAATGTTGGTTTAAGATCATAAATTATCTTCGAGTCCTAAATAACATCATCAACAACAAGGAAATTAAATTGCAGATACCATCCGACCGTGTCGATAATGCATGTGTTTTACCTTGCCAAATAGCAATCCATAATGCGATCTTGTAAACATTACTTTCCTGACCACGCCATCGCCTTGGTATGACATCGGGACTTTATTCCACCAACGATCGCTTCTTTTCAAACGACTCAAGAATCCATATCTACAATAATAAAGATGCATTACTCTCGTACATTGGGTTCAATAATAATACTAAGAAAAGATAATATAAATAGGATTAACCTTGAATGCCCAAACAAATCCACCAACCGTGTATGTGGGAACATACTTAGGTCTCTTTCCGCACCCTTTAGGTGTTCCCACTTGTGGTTTGATACAACGTCTAGTATCCGTCATACAAGTGCCTCCAAATGCTCCCCATGGAAAGGAATTCCATGCTTCTAGGTCTTCGACCAAACGAAGGAGTGAATCATCCACTCTTCAACCAATAAGCGACCCATAAAAATAACCTCTAACGATAACAATAGACACACACACGGACCAAGGTCTTCATCGCTTAATTTACCAACAACTCTTCATCCTCAATAACACCAACAAGATCTAAGTTGGAAAGTTTACCCTAATTTTTTGGAAATACCCTCAACTTAAATGTTAAACTCCCGAACTATATAAATCAAAACTTCTTTGTCCCAAAACGAAAGCTCGTTATCGAGAAAACTCCGGTCGACCAAAATGTAGACAACCCACCATCAACAACATATATATAAGGGGCATGTCATAGCTTGTTTTATCCATTAAACCCCTGCTTTTGTAAAACATAATCTAACATATGTGGTTCATGGTCAAAGAAGAACATATCCAACCACCCTCCAAAACAAAGTTGTCCTAAACAATTTCTTTCTAGTATGATTCACTTTTCTTTAATTATTGGAAAGTATTTCAATTTGCTCCTTACAATGACATTGGCTTCAGATTCTAAGAAATAAAAAAAACATAAAAACAAGTTAACAATAATTATACCGACTTCGTAATACACCGACTTCCTAATCATCACGATCATATTTAACAAATGAAACATTACTATCATACTCACACCAAATAAACAATGGCCCAATAATACACAACTATTTAAACTTTTAAAACCTAGCAATAGTATATAAGAAGTATATCGACTCATATAAACCAACTGCTTCAAACAATTACCTATGTAAAGGAGTTGCTTAAAATGTTATAAACAAGTGGATAACGTTAGTACTTTGACCCTCCACTGAAACCGATTGCCATCTCAAAACCCATTGCTATGACAAGACATAGGAATGGGTTTCTAGGGAAGCTCAAAGTACCAACGACCTTTCTACAATTAGTGGATTCTAGAAAAGCATTTCGCTGGATAATCATGAAGTGTGGAGTGTCATGAACATTACACACTATCGTGATCATTTAGAAAAGTCATTTTGAATGTATGAGTCAGCGTCTCGCCACATTCTTACTTTCAACTTGACTTTCAATCCACAAGTATATCATATCCTTTCCTTCTTTGTTAAGTAACCCTTTACATATATAAACCAATTTTAATAAAAAGCTATCCTGAGGTCGAGGCTGAATATTTAAGGCTAGAAGGTGGTGCAAGGGTTTAGCTTCCTCTCGAGTTCATAACTGTATGTGATGTTAGTGTGTAATTTTTGTGTCAAACTTATATGTGTCGAGAGAGAGATATGATAAGAAGACAGTAAAGGTTTTGTAATGATATCGCTAGAATAGTGCAGTGAAATGGGGTTAATGAGGCACCTCACAAACCCTTTCATATCTCTCGCCACCATTCCACCACTATCCTTACCATGACCTTGACATCTCTTTTCTTATCATTTATGACCTCTCTTCGACACACACACGCACTTTCACACCAAAAGTTACACACTAAAAACACCCACACGCTTATGAACTCGAGAGTAAGCTAAACCCTTTTCAACCACCATTCTACCTCATAATCGAGAACAAAATATAAAGATAATATAAAGTGATCATATCAACATATGAAAAATTAACTTCCTAAATGGACCATGGGCAACAATCGGCTTTGACATTGGTCTAAAACTCCTCCATATACTTGTTTGTTCACGCAATCCAGGTTTGGTGATTGAATAGCATGTCGATCTAGGTTGATTTATGATTCACAAATTATCCTGTGTCCGACATGCCATTCAATCAACAAAGTCAATGTAAGTAAACAAACTATCAAGATTTGATTAACGTGCCTCCATCTAAGATATAACCGCCATGGTCGCAAACAGAGAGTGCCAGTAGATCCATCTTTGATCATTCATGTGTTAGTTTCAGAACATAACACGGAGGCTCGATCCAGATAAATCAAGATATAACCGCCGTGGTAGCAAAATAATGTATTAAAATTGCCATGCCAACATACGGTAAATCATATCATTTGCATATCAAATAAGATAATCATCATCACGACCTCTTGCATGTAAATAAGCATTGGCAATAAATAAGCAAACGTTGCCCAATAAATCGTGTAAGTAACTACAATGTGGGCCCATGTCAAGTATATGGGAGAGGTTCCAATTACACCACATTTATTGACATATCGCAGGTAATAAATTTTCAAACTTACCCACCTTATATGTGTGAATTTAAATTCAAGTGGTGTTGCTAAATAGGTTACAAAATTCTATCAATAATGTCTACAAAGACTTCACCAACAATTTCCTGAATCAAGCTCCGAACAAAAGACTTCAGCAACGCTTCCTAACAAAAGACTTTGGCCAACAAATTGATGAACAACAACTTTTAATAGAAATGGAGGAGGTCACATTAAGGAGGAAGAAGAATGGGAGATAGCAGAAAGACAAGTCTCATTAGAGATGGGCAGAAAGGGAGCGACTTATGCTCCAAGATGAAGAAGTCTTTGTTATGCATGGAAGCCAAAGGAACGACTTATGCTCCAAGATGAAGAAGTCTGTTATTAGAGATGGAGGAAGCTCGCCGATGAGAATTCAATGCATTGTATCAGAGTGGGATGAGCGCAGATTTGAAGGTTGCTCTCGAGTATCTTTACGACGATGGTTACGACTCTAACAACTCTCAAACTGGGATCACCCGGATTATATTTAGTTGTGTCGCAATTTAATTTTCTCGTGTATTTTGTTTCGTTAACCCAACCGGTTTGCACCATCATTAGAGTGCTTTATTCACTTACTACCACTTATCTTACGATGGTTTGTCAAACTTAATAAGTAGCAACAAATCACTAAAACCACAAGAACAATGAATCACCCAATAGGTTATGTTATCTTACGAAACAATTAATCACCCAATAAGTTAACCCTAAAATATCGAAACCCAAAATCAAACAAGAACAATTACGTCAAAAGTTAACCCTAAATTAGCGAAACCATAAATTATCGAAACCCTAAACTAGTGAAAACATAAATTAAGAAACCATACATCAATAGATGAAAATACGTTAAATTACTTACCCTAGCCCTAAAGTTTTTCTCGATAGACATTAGATCTGGACAATGTAGTCTAGATGTAACGCTAATGTGATCGGACACGGTGTTCGCTCTTCTTGAGAATCGTGTTGGCGAAGATTGTGTTGAGGAACTCCGTGGTGGCGATGTGGTGGATTAAAATAAGAAGTGTGTTGAGGAAGTTTATCTCAGATAAACGTATAAATGTATAAAGGGATGTATAAAGGTTAAACTACTTATACTTTTTTTACATTCAACACTTAATACATCATAAGTCGCCAAAGACAACCTCATGGACCCAATGTTCTAATATTTGTGTCTTTTTAATAATAAAAAGATTACTTTTCATTAAAAAGATAAAATTGTCATTCTTGACATTAAAAGTCAAAGTTCTAACCTGAACTTTAAGACACTCAGATTAGAAAAGTCAAGTTCTTTAAAAACGGACACACGCCATGATTGATAGAGTTACCAAATATTCGGTTGGAGAGTTCCAGCAAGATTTGAGTGTTTAAAAAGTAGAACTTTTGGGGTAATAAAGTTAAGAACCCGTTTAATTTTCCCATTTAAATAACATGAAGAAATTGTGTAGCTAAGTAAATATCAAATCTAGTTCAAAAAAAAAGAAGTAAATATCAAATCACATATAACACCCAAAAATAAAAAATAAAAATGCACCACAAAACCTCTCCCTTAGATGCACCCTCCCTTGAGTACTTACCTTCCCTAGATACGAACAAAACACCGTGTACGTTAGAAAGAGTTGCGATAGTGTTTTAGAATGAAAACTTGATTATCACGTTTGTAAACTGTGTTTGGCACTACTAATTGATTATCACGTTTGTAAATGGTGTTTAAGAATGAACAACCCTCTCTTGTTTCAACTAATTAGCTCCGCCATGCAAGTGACATTTAATTTCGAACAGCTGACAAACAAGTATAGTCTAAACGAATATGGAAGCCGCGCTGATGCAATGGACGATTTCAACTGACTTACTTAGCCGACACTTAAACTTTAGGGACTAATTTTCAAGTTCATATAGTTAGCAATTATTTCTGGAGACTACCTCGCAACGCCTTAAACTTTAGGACTATTTTGCAGATTGCTATAGCTAGCAATTAACGACTGAAGACTTATTTTGCGGTCTTACACTTAAACTTCGCGACTATTTCGCCAAGTTGGAAAAGTTTGCGTTTAATGCGTCTTTATTCGCTTTCTTCCGATGTTTAGTGTATATATATAATTTTGTTAATCTTATTGTTAGGTTTCGTTTACAAAGCTAGCTAATAAGTCAATTTTCTTTATCTAAAATCAGCTTATAAGATCTGTTGACACCCAGGGTTATTTTTAAAAAATAGATAAATGAGATGATAATAAAAGTAATAAGATGAAAAAAGATGTTGCAAAAGATGAAAAATTAGTATGTAAACAAAATCGTAAAAATAATGAAAGAAAACAAATAAGTGAATCATTATTTATTAATATGAAGTCGTAAGTAAACATTTGTGTGAATTACAATAAACATGTAAAAACAAATTGTATCACATTAAGTGAATATCCGAACATACCGCTTGATAATCGATCAAAGATCGTGAAAAACCTCTTTATAGACTACATTTGTAGTAGTCTTCAATAAATTACTATCGGATCGTAAATAACAACCTTCAAACCCACTTTGCCTTTTTACGCGTGAAAGAGCGCATATAATTATCGTGTGTGAAAGCAGGGACGTGGAGGATAAACCAACTTTCGAAAGTGATTGTCGCTGACTTTTGTTTATCGTCATGGCAAAAGCCCGACATGCGAAATTGTTACGCGCGATCTTGAGTGGTAAATGTTTATCCGATGGAGTACTTTTCAACCTTGGAAGTATAACCGCATTCCCAAATGTGTTCGTTAATTATTTTGGCTTGAATAGACGCAGCGTTAATTTAGTCACTGCCTTGTCCCATTACATAAACCTTGTGATTGATTAATGTTTCTCAACAACATTATCGGGACACCGACCTTTAATGCGAGCCTATGGTTTGGGACACCCAAAATTTTAAACCGTTGATAAATTCGGTGAAACACGGCTTGGTCTATAGCACCACCACGGTCATTTTATCTATGTTGTCACAACTAAGATAAACCATTTCTTCACCGGGAAAGGTTTGAAGCAAATGATCGTTAATACTATCAACCACTTCATTGGTTGGAGCAAGAATGGCCTTTTCACGGAGTAAGACGGATCACCTATGTTATCCAAAATGTTTGGGTAAGTGAAATCTATAATAGATTGTACGGGATCATTAGTTTCATGTATTAGAATATCTTCGGTATATCTATCAAAACCTCTCAAATCGTGTTGTCCTCCAATATCTTCATCTCCTACTTTCAATATCCATTCGGCAAATTCCTTTATCTCGTGTACATCCTCGCCGTGATCGACCGTAAAGGCGCATATTAGGGTTAATTTTAAGACTTTGCAATTATCCCACAAGTACGATTGTTTTAAAGATGCATTTACAATGTCTTGCCGAACCTTTTGAATAACGGCAAAACACTCGCCTAAAATCACCGCCAAATACTACAAATCATATTACCAAAGGCGATCAAAGCGTAGACTGCTCTTATATGTGATCTACTCCTATATATTAGTATTAAACTTTTTATTTGGCGATTTTTAGATGAATTGTTATTTTTAGATAATTGTTTTTGATGCAGAACCTGATCTACTCCTATTATAAGGACCATATTAAACTTTTATTTGGCATTTTTAGATGAATCATATTTTTGATGATTGTTTTTATAAGGACCATATTAAACTTTTTATTTGGATTTTTAGATTTAATTGTTATTTTTTAGATGATTGTTTTTGATGAAGACCTGGATCTACTTCCTATATGGTCCATATTAAACTTTTATTTGACATTTTTAGATAAATCATTATTTTTAGATGATTGTTTTTGATGAGAACCTGATCTAATTCTATACTATCCATATTAAACTTTTTATTTGGCGTTTTTAGATGAATCATATTTTTAGATAATTGTTTTTGATGATAACCTGGATCTACTTCCTATTATAAGGACCATATTAAACTTTTTATTTGGCATTTTTAGATTAATTGTTATTTTTAGATGATTGTTTTTTATGAGTAGGACCTGATCTACTTCCTATATAAATTCATATTAAACTTTTATTTGGCATTTTTAGATGAATTGTTATTTTTAATGATTGTTTTTATAAGAGGACCTGATCTACTTCCTATATATCCATATTAAATTTTTATTTCGCATTTTTAGATGAATTGTTATTTTTAAATGATTGTTTTTTATAGGCGGAATTGATATCGCCTATATGGTCCATTTTAAACTTTTATTTGGCATTTTTAGATGAATTTGTTATTTTTTAAACGATTGTTTTGATATGCGGACCTGGATACGCCTCTATATATCCATATTAAACTTTTATTTGGCTTTTTTAGATAAATTGTTATTTTTAGGTGATTGTTTTTTATGAGTAGAATGGATCTACTTCCTATATATCCATATTAAATTTTTTATTTTGCATTTTTAGATGAATTGTTATATTTTGGATGATTGTTTTGATAAGCGACCTGATCTACTTCCTATATCGTTCATATTAAATTTTTATTTGGCATTTTTAGATGAATTGTTATTTTTAGATGATAGTTTTGATGGCGACCTGGATCTACTCCTATATATCCATATTAAACTTTTATTTGGCATTTTAAATGAAATGTTATTTTTAGATGATTGTTTTTTATGAGTAGGACCTGATCTACTTCCTATACTATCCATATTAAACTTTTATTTGGCATTTTTAGATGAATTGTTATTTTTACATGATTGTTTTTATGAGTATGGTGAATCTACTTCATATATGGCCTATATTAAATTTTTATTTGGCATTTTTTAGATGAATTGTTATTTTTTTAGATGATTGTTTTTTATGAGTAGGACAAATCCTAACAATCACATAGTACTTAATCCTTACTATCAGATAGACAACTTGAGCTCTAACAACCAAATAAATCAAGCGGATAAAAAGTAGCAAAAAAGGCAAAACTTGTATTTTAATTGGCCCAGTATAATTCTTTTACTATTAAATTGATACACCTTTTATATTCATACATAAATAAGTTAACAGTAAACTTCGATGGATAAGAAGTGTTTCATAAACCATCTCTTTGACCCATTAGTCCACCCGACCCATTTTGAATTATTCATGTCATTATGTTGGAGTATAACACCACTGCTACGAAAGGCACTTCTTCCTTATAATCTATACTTATTAGCAATGACAAATAAAAGCTCTAGCACTCTCAACTCTCAAGTTCACCATATGATGTTTCTTCTTGCCTTGGAGCGAAACTCTTTCTTTGTGATGCACCAGGACTTTGGGAATGTGCTCAACTGCGCCAAGAGAAAGCAAATGTTACTTTAACAGCTCAATCATGAGTTTTATGTCTCGCATTATATAAGGAGAATAGTAACAATAATGATCTAATAACTTTTTACCGATATACGCAACATTAACCATTTAGTGCAACACAATTACCGCTTCCTACCAGAGCAAGCAATTTATAAAATTCCACTATATATGTCAATAAAAGAGAATAGTACGCTACAGTTCTCGTAGTTTGACCTATGATAAATCAAAGTTAAGTTGGCTAATAAAACTTACATTGCTGATAAGGTTTGCACCGTACCACGCATAATCTGCCCCATAAGAGGTGCAATAACTTTAATTCCATTGGCTATAGACGGGTGAATAATTATACTTGCTAACTTGTTTAATTAAGATCGTGTCTTTATATGATACATACTCTAATTGTTTGGTTGATTACTTACTGGATTTTTCCCTAACTTGTTGGAAAGAATATATTAAAATGTCTCTTTTAAATATGATATTTCATAGATAAGATTAGACCCTGATCGTACACGACATGTTTATTTACGTGTTTAAAATAAAAAAATTGCCAACCAATAAAAAATTGCAATATGTTTGTGTCCAATGATTCCCATTGTTCTTCCAGTTCCTAATATACCTACAAAATGGAATTACACTAATTAGAATGGTAAATATTTATAAGAGAAATAATTCCATCATAAGAACATGCGTAGCCAATACTAAAAAATCTTGCTGTAAATGTGAAATACAAAAAGAGAGCTTGGCTATAAACAATAAATGACCGGTCACAAACAAAAATATATATATAAATCAACTGGTTTAGTTTAGTGAAAAAGACACTAACCCGAGAAAGTTGAGCTTATGTACCCCTGCATTGTAACCGAAACACGTTCTTCATGCCCTTTTATTAATATGACTGGAACATACCATGAGAAAGTGATATTTGTGCTTACCATAAATACCATCATTTATATTGAAACTATATAAACTCATGTACTTTTAATTTTGCAACTTTTATGAGTGATATTTGTGCTTACCATGAGAAAGTGATAAGTTGCTTGTGGGATCAACCAAAATTATATCGTCCAGAATGAGATTACAACCTAAAAAAAACATTTGTTAAAAAATATATTTTGACAACAGAATGAAAAAAGTATATAAGTGAAATTCAACATTGCAACCATACAATTTTTATAACAAAAAGATGAGGGCATATTTTACAAAATCAAGATTCTTTAAGTGTTTGTCTCTTTCATCTCTGTTCATATAACTTCACAATCAAGCCAAATTCAAATTACATCAATTAAATAGAACCATATAAAAATTATAGACATAAGACACATCGATATTGCATAGTAAAAGATTAAAAAGATTTACACACTAAGATTTGGTTGGAATTCCAATCCAGTGGTGTCAAAGAATCAAGCAAAGGTCGTGGTTAAGATTGGTACATGCTTTAATCTTAGCTTATAAGGCCCGTGGAATCCACAGGTTTTTAGAAGAGATATTGCAAAAAAATAAAAAATATTAGTGTCTAAACAAAATAAGAAAAGAATGAATGGTAAACAGGGTGAATCATTTATTTGAAAGTAATATGAAGTAATAAGTCAATTATAGAATAAAGTACAATGCTTGTAAGTAATTATGTAATAAACGTCCATGCACGTGAGCTTCAATCTTGACCGCCTTTAAAAAGCAAGTGTATAGTGTGTATCATCCAACTTGTCTAACATCAAACAATTTCCACCTTCATAGACAGTCATTATTATTAAACTTGAGACATACCATATTCATCCAAATGGTCATCGTGTCGTAGCTTTGTAGTAATAAACGACTCACTTGCAATCCTACCAGAGCTTGTTATTCCATGGTACTGCTACTAATGAGTAAAAGTACATTCTTAATTGTCAATAAGCGAGTCCATTAGCTTCTACGTTTTTCTTAGTACCATGGTGAAGATTGAAGAACCTAAAACACAACAAAATAAATATAATACGACATGATACATTTTTTTCCTACAACTAAAGTAAACTTAATCTGAAATATATAACTTACCCAAATCATCTTTAATCTCAAACCAACATTTTTTAGTAAATACACATTCTTTTAAATAAGTTCGATCAAAATAATTAGGGAATAAATGTTGAGAATCGATAAACCAAATAAAGTCCCTCCAAGACTTTACTCCGACCAGTTCATGTACATCGTTTTATCAACAACGTGTAACCAATAAAAGAATTTACAATCAAAAGTGCTCTTTTTAGCATGCTCCGCCATACCCATCACCATGCTCTGCCATTGATGATAAATTTTAAGATCTTATAGCAAATGTAAAATGCTAATTCACGAATTAAAGAACTATTAGAACATGTAGCGATTTTTTAACGGCTGCAGCATCAATTTTACTATTTTTCTCTTCAACATCAGCCATGGCAGCTTCATTCATCTAATATTTGGACAAAGAACATCAATCAAATTTATTTGAGACACTTAGTATCTTTCAGATTTGTAAACACTAATTAGTCAGTATCAAGAGATACCTCAATACCTCATGAATTACTTTTTAATGTCAAACAAAGTAGTCCACAAACTTGGGATACATCGTTTATTAAAAAAATATAAACTATAGAGTTTGAATGTATTTCTGTGGGCTCAAAATGTGAAAAAAAATCACAATAATCCTTGATTATTTAACGAACCAACTAATAATGTGACCCAAAAAGACTACCTTTAAAAAAATGGGGCGTTGTATTAGCTTTTAATAAGATTTTGTTAAAAGATATTTAGTGACCATCACACTTTTCCTTACTTTCCTACTTGACAACTTACCCTAACTTTTTCCAAGATTTTAGACAAACCAAAGCGAACTTTTTGGACCTAAATGTTACACAATAACACACATCATCTATAAGAATTAAAAGTAGTGTAACTATAGTTTCATCTGTATCAAACAGTTATTTCAACATAGTGAACATAAGTAAATAGCATATGCTTACTTAAAAATGTTGATCGATCATATCCAGTAGCAGCTGAAGTTTCTCTGTTGTCCATGTCAAGTGCAGAACATCATAATCTGAACTTGTAGTACCCGATACTACCTTAGCATAAAGAGATATTTTCACACCCTGTTGTAGCAAATATCATAGTATAAAATGAGTTAAATTGGTAATTATACTTTCTTATGTCCTATCTTGGTAATTAAAGTCTCGACCTATTGGTAGTTTGGTAACTAAACTGTTTATTTGCAACTTTTTGTAATTAGACTCGATAGATTAAACTTATTCGGTCCTATTTGGTTATCGCTTACACTATACTTGACAAACATAAAAGTGGATACTTTCAAAATTATACCATCTTGAAGTATGCTGCTATTTTATGAAATTTGCCCTTAAAAACTTACTAAATCAAATGCTACTACTTATTCAAAAGCACTACCTTGATAAGATAATTTTGTCTAACAGTAAGGTACTTTGCTTTCCCACATTTAGACAAATGGCTCAAAAACATCAAAGCTTCTTTTGGCCCTCCACAAATCGCTTGAAATTTGCTCATTGTGATACATTACATAACCTATTCATATGTAAAATTAACTTCGATAAGGATAAAAAAATTTGTTTATACTTACTGAATTGGTACATTTACAATGGATATAAGACATTAAAACTTTTTGACTACCATACCAAGTGATCATTCAGTATTTATCTTTCTGTGCTCGTTGATCACAATACAGAAGACCTAGTATTAAATGGGAATAAGATACTTATTGCCTCCAAAATTCGATGGTTCAGCTTTAGATGTTAAAGATTATCTTACGAAAGGTGAAAAAAGCATCCTCACATGTTTGGATGGATTTTGTCAAGGGGTGTTTGGGAGCTGGTGTGGGGGAGTGTTTAGTTGATGTCATGGTGGTTGGATGCTGCTGTCACGGGGTGTTTGATTGCCGGTGGCGGTGGTGTTTGGATGTTGTCAAAGTCCTGGTACATCTAAACACCTTGACAACAATCACAATACTTAAATCTATACTTGTGGCATTCTTTCTGTATATAGTATAGTTGTTATTTATATAAGAAAGAACTGTGACGGAAGAAAACAGGAACGTGTGATATTGTATGGTGTTGGAAATGTATTTCAAATATGTAACTAATTGTCAAAACAATTATTTGAAGATCTCATGCAAACTTTTGACACATAGGAGTCACAAGTAAGAAAGGGGGAGCGGGAGGGATCTTTAAAACCAAAAAACGTGTAAATGTATGGAATTGCAGATATAATTATTCATAAAAATGCTACAAAAGCTACTTATGACATAGAGTTTACCTCAAACTTTTCAAAGGAGGCCATGGCAATGGTACAGTATGGTTCTTTGAAGTAGTGCCTTTTACTATCATAACAGGGCACAACACATCGTTCGAGCAATAGTTACTTACACTTCCCAAAAACTGGTCTCAAAATCCATTATAAAATGATACAATGGATCCCTCTCGAGTCTTCACATGCTATATATATATTATATGCCAATAAACTTTTCTGTCCAATTTGCCAATAAGCACCTATATAAGCACTTGTTAAGCTAATAATCTGTAACTAATGAGAACTTACGGATGTCAGCCCATTTGACACATTTAATCCACTTGAACCGTTTCACTTCTAATATAACTAAAAGCAACCCATTCATTAGTATATGGGTTACAATTACCAACTTCATACACACAACTACATCAACAATTTATACAGACAAATGACCCTTAATATCAACAGACTAAAAACAAAATCATTGCTTATGTATCCGTCCAAACAATCGCTAAATTAATGTTGTCCAAACTGCTGTTTTGAAAATTTATATTATAATATTTGGTTCCAGTAAGACTACAAACGCAAACAGAAGCCAAACATTTTAGTTAATCTCCTACCAAGGCCTATTTTAGTTTTCTCATAAAATTCATCATTTACATCCGAAACCCCACAAGATTCATCTCATACTAATCACATTTCCATTGTTCTAAAAAATAGGCGCCACATTAGCGGGGCGATGGTACGCTCCTCTTCATTACCAAAAATTGCATGTTTTTACCCGGCATACGCAAATAGATACAACAAAACACCGTAAGTAAATCATATGAAGTAAGTGTGTATGGCAAACTCAGACGTGACCGGTTGTACTGGAGAAGTTGTTGGCATTCCTCTAGCTCCAAAGGTGAAATGACCATGTGATGACAAATAGAAAATACTTACACTTTTAGATTACCTTATACTATAAACTAATAGATAGAAATGAAAAAGGAAAGTTTTCAAAGAACTCGTAACTATGCAATCTCAAATGAACAATATCGATGTTCAAGATGTGTACCATTCGTGAAATGAATGAGTGGGTTGAAATGTAATCTTGAATGTCATTCTTTGATATCTTCGATATTTTCAAGAGTCCAAGAATAGTCCTACCAAGGGGAGTATATTGGAAGGCGTGAGCATGCGATGATCAAAATTACTTCCTCGGTTTGTGCTCCGACCAAAACAGACATTGCAAGAATAACATTTAAATTTAGTACGACATATGGTACACAGTTATCTTATATCAATTCTCCAATTGAAGATATATAAATCCTAAAGTGATCACTAATCACCGATCCCTAATATAGGTAAAGACATGATCACTTTTAAGCCAAAAGAAACGGTGGTGAAGACAACAAACTTATAAGTCATTTTCGTAGTAATTACACAAGAAAATAAGAACCAAATAAGCATAATCACACACCCCCCCTAAAGAGCTATATATCGATTTTATACTTTAGAGTCGCTCGAGAAATTATTTACCGACCAATGTTTGATGTTAACAAAGCCGACCTAAAAAGCAAAAAACTAAACTAAACTTTGATACACTACCACATGTCGAGAAAGATAATTAATATAAGCGTATCTTTTTATTTACATAAGTCAAAAACAAATCTTTGACATCAAAGCCACCATTGCCACCTCTACTTTTGAGAACAAATTTGACCATTCTAATAATGTTTTCAAACATTTCGGTATGAACCCATTGACCATTCTAATGGTGATCAAAATTTTATGACTTTCCATGTCTTCAAAGTAAACGTATGGAAGAGCCAATGTTTGTGACCGCCCAAGCATACACACAAACAATAATAGTATATTAACAAGAAAAGAATCAGCAAGTAGCATTACCGATGTCGTAGGAAATGCTCTGTAATTAAAAATTAGCATCTTATTCTTCCGAATCCTCTCATTAGGCGTGTGCCAAAAAGAAAAAGTGTCAAGAAACCATACTATTTTAGAACCAGATAAATAAAAATTATTATGAGGTTTAAACCTAACCTTAAAGAGAATACCCTTGAATGATTTGAATCTCTTTCTTTTGATAAAAAACACGGTAGGTCGCGGTTGGTAATACGAACTTAAATGGTAGTCAAGCATAAGCACATTAAACACCATAGTTAGAATTATAATATGGATTAATGACACTTTAAAGTGACATTTAAAATTAAGCAATATGTTTTCATGTATTGTTAAAGAATCAATATAAATAAAAGATTAAATTTGATATATCATGAACCCGATCATTGGATTCCATGCAACAAAAGTTAGTAGTGTATTCCTTTTGCATACTAATATATTACATACCCATATAGAAGATAGTGAGCACTATATGCACAAGTGCAACCAAGAAATGAATGCATGATCTTTTAATTGTAACACAACACATGAGTCATGACAAGTGATCTAGGCGCAAAGAGGTAACAAACATATCTTTTAATGTATAATGACTATACGATTTCTCATCCACAATAGCTAATAAATTCTGAAACAGACCTACAATTAAAGACAATGGCCCCATATTCACACTCAAAGTATGAATTAGCTTTCTCATGATGTATTGGTTCTCATTAGGCATTATATTTTTCTTGCTATTCAGTTTGAGGAACATTAGATTCTTAATGTCGTTTTTTTAGTTTTAACGTCATGAAATTGTAACATATAACAATAGAATGCAAATAAACCTTTCATCCCATATCTTTGTATCACACACAAGGAAAAAAAAAGGATATTGTAACCTTTTGAAAAATAAGATTTAGAACACTATAGTCTGCAATCTATACATAAAGATTTAGAACACTACCTTATCGTGCCTAACCCTTTTGTCTTACAATAATTTATTAAATAAAAGAGCATTGTATCTACTAATACAGAAACTAAAAACACAAGCAATTGCCCAAAACAATAAAATAACTAACTCAAACACCATGTACATATTAAACATGAGTTGTATCGATCAAAGAACACCATTTCTAAAGACATGTCGGATGATAATCTAATTTTATTTACGGAGTCAGATAAGAAAGTAAATACTTTTTTGACTCATCAAACATTTAGTGTACATAATTTCCATCACAAAGGCGATCTTTTCCATCCGAAATTGCAAATTTAATAGTGATCAAATCAAATGGTACCAAATTTCAAGCTAACAATTACAAAATGATTAAATAATCGACTATTTTACCGCAAAACAATTGTTCTTCACCAAGACTTTCATGGAGTTCTTGAAGAAACATAATATGCAAGATCACATATAATAAATTAAATATATATAAAATTGAATAGGCACAAAATTAAAAGATAATTCTTGATTTGAAGCTCGGCGATGAGATTTATTCATCCCATCCTATTGAAGAAAAGTATAAAACAAACCAAATAGATGTAGTCATGGATTAAAATACTTATAAAACCCGGAAAAGAAAAATATATAAATTAAACAATAAATATTACCTGAATTGGTGCTTGAAAAAGCAACCATATGTGTTCAATGCACTTCCAATTTATACATAAACAAAGATGGATTTCCTCACAGTTAACAGATAAAATAAACCCGCCATCACCTACCTCTATTTCATGTATATTTAACAAAATCAATTGAAAAAAGGGAAAAGTGGAACAAATGGCATGAAGAATACATTGATAAGAATTAACTTGCGCACCCATAGGTTAGACCTAAATGAATTCTAAAAATAAAACCTATTATCAAAAATAAAAACCTTGATTCCTCGATTAATTATTAATCAACAATGAATTATGGGTTTCGATTGTGATAAAAGAAATTAAAATAATGAGTGTATTTACCTTGAATGATATATCACTCTACATAATCCTTCTAATCATCGGCATAAATCGACTACAAAGGGATCTTGAAAATGTTTGAATCGGTGATACTCCCGATGAACCGTCACCAAATATATGAAATGGGTTTTGATTTTGAAACTGTTTTTGATTGATTTATGAATATTGAAATAGAAGTTAATGCGATCAAATTGTAACGCAATTAAAATGATTAAAGAGTTCCCAAAAGTATTGAAGCAGAGGAGTATTGAGGAAGTCTTAGGCTACCTCACGTGTTCTTGCACGTGGTTTTGGAATGAATGGATGCATTTGGGTGTTGTACATTAGTGCTAAATATGGAATTGTTTTTAATAATAAAATTTAATGTTGTGCTTTATGGAGGTGGTACAGTATTTTAGTATATTAGATAGTATAGATTCTTAAAAAGATACGCATATTATGGTAGCATGTCAGATTAGTGATGAATTATAATAATATGGAATTATTAAGATCAAATCATAGTTGGTTAACTACATGATCAATAATTTAGATACTCTTTCCATCCAAAAATAATTCACATTTTTACTTTTTAAAATCTTATTTTTTATTTTTACCGTAACTATTTCCTTTTATGTTATATAATTATGTGTTAGTATTAAAAAGCAACTAAACCACTAAAAGATCAAGAATCAATTTTTGAAACAAAGTAGTCAGCAAGATTAGACAATGTTTGGATACAAAAGATTATTAATAATCACTAACAAGGTTAGAATGAAACAAAGCATATCAAAATGATCTAAGCAAATGATTGAGAGATTATTTAAGATACTCCCTCCGTATCAAAATTATTGTTAGACTACCTTTAACGCTGTGTTTTTTTAGTGAAGTAAAAGGGTGGAAAGGTAATGAAATTAAAGTAAATAATACAACTTTCACTTTCACTTTCCTCCCTTTTCACACCTTTATATACCTCATTTACTTTCACTTTCATTTAAAAAAAACACAACTTTCACTATTTTTCTTCTCTTTTCACTTCACTCTAGAACACAGCGTAACTTTCACACCACTTCACTTTTCACTTCAGCGTCACATCAACTTTCTCTCTCCTTCACCACTATCTCACTTTTCACTCCCAACCATCTCACACCACTTCACGTTTCATCATATTAATTTACTTGCTCCATCGTTGTTCCTTGCCAATCTTTCACACCCAACCCTCAACCATTCTCACATGGTGAACATGCTTGCCATTTGATCACTTTCACCTCGTTGAGGGTAGCCTAAGACAAAAATCATACAGTTTAATAAAAGTGGGATCACTACACTTTTCAATTACTCAAATAAAATATTGTCCCACTAAATTCTTTTTTTATTACTGAAAATAAAAAGTAAACAATTTTTTAAAACATCCTAAAAAGGAAATATGGACTATAATTTTAAGCAGGAGGAAATATAAGAGAAAGAGTATTACGTGAGATTTGAGTAAAAGTGAAAGAGACTGCAATGAAAAAAGATTCATAAATGGTCCTCCTTTTATTCTTCTTTTATCTCTTCAGTCTTTAACTTTCTTAGCAGCTTTATTCCAAAAATGCATATGCCCAGATATAGCCCTTGAAGCTTTGTTCCATAAATATTACTGCAAAACAAACAAACACTAAAAACATAATAAGCAATGATTATAAAAAGATGTTTGGCTAGATCATATAAGGTTATTTTAGATTATTTGAACATCCCCGTTGATCTAATTGCTAAACATATCAAACATTTTCAGTTTTCACAAAAAAATTGTGTTGATAAACTAGAAAGGTGCTTAGTTAGAATGTCTTCGATTTGGTTTGAGGACCTTATCTTTTTGGTACTCAAAATTCTTTTTACAAATGATAAAATGAAAGTCAATTTAAAAATGTTTTGATCTTTCATGAAAAACTGGATTAACAACAAGTTGTAATGCAAACTTATTGTCACAAAACAGGTTTACATACAATGAAATCTTAACATTTAAGTTCTTTAAAAGTTTCTGAATTCATATGTATGACAACCCGCAATTTTTCAGGTTAATATTTCTTACTAAACTCAAATTAATTATTTTGAAGTTTATACGAGTACTTTTTACGTAAAACTATTTAATCAAATTGCGTAAAAAAAAAGACACTTTATGCACAACGACTACGAACTAAATTTAGTCCACACATTTGATACATTGCCATTATTATTAGTGCATTTTATTATTATTACATTTACATTTCTAATTAATTACGTAGTTACGTAAATAAACGTTTTTTACAATTTGTATGCATGCACAATATAACCAATACTCCTAATAATTATTTTAATACATTCTTACACTAAATAAATTACCACGAATTCAAATGATATTTTATTTTCATTTTTATATTACTTTTATTATATATACTTTAACTATGTAAATTTACTTTAATTACTTAATTACTAAACGATACCTATTTTAAATACCTAATACTTACACAATATACATCTACAATTTTTTATAATACTTTCACCTTATTTTAATAAGATAGTCGTCCCCTAGTGCCCTACTAGCTTATTTTATAGCATAACCCATACTTATTTTGACCATGACTACTTCAACTATAAAATTAGAACATTATACCCTGGTTAATAAAATAAAGAGGAAACCAAGTATGCTACTTTTTCTTACCTCCTCACTTTCGGTAGTATAAGCATGCAAGACATCATATTTGAATATTTTATTAATAGAGTAAACTGCAAAAAATGTTCCTAAACTTTCCGATTTTTTCGAAAAATGTCCTTGAAAAAAAAGCGAGAAATGTCCCTAACGTTTCATTTTTTTCAAGTTTTGCCCTTGAACCATTACTGTAGTTGCAAAAACCCGATTTTGGCTAACGCTCGTTACTAAACCCCGTTAGTTAGTCATCACGTCCGTTGCATGTGAGGATATTTTCGTCACTTCACTTTTCCCGCCATTAAAACCACCTGACGAACCCACTAGCAGACCTACCTTTGTGTTGAGGGACATTTTTTGCAATTAAGTTTTACTTCTTTCGTATCTTACCACTTACCATACCGAAACATATATTTGATCGAATCCTTGATTCTAACTTCTATATTCTCTAAATCACCTCAATTAACATTAGATCCAACATGGGTGGCTGGAAAATTTGAGCTCGAAGTTCTCTGATTCCAGATATTGCTACAGTGTATGGTACAATTTTTTTGTGTATTTTTGTTTCGAATGACCCATGCAATGTATATCTGGAAATTAAAACATGTTACCTTTGATTCATGACAATGTTGTGGCGGTTTTTTGATTTTGGGTTTTTTGTTTCGTTGACTTATCTTCCCTGATTCGTACTAAAAACTCTTCACTATTCAAATCCACCACACTGGTGAGTTTTCTGATCCACCTGGTAGAGTATACAAGTTTGCTATGGTTGATCATGTAGACTTAATTGATTCTGGCAAGTTCTCCATGCACGAGATGGTCAAAATATTAGCTGAACTGGGTTTGGGTGATAATAAACAGTTGTTGTTGTCTCATTTTAGAGTCCCAGGATTGTATTTATATGATGGATTAGTTCCATTGATGTCGGGTAAAGACGTGTTGACATTGTTAAAATTTATGCCTATGGATAAGGAAATAGATGTTTATGTAGAGACTGGTGTATCTTTGATTGAAAAACATATGATAGAAAAATATATGTTATTTGTTAGGGGTTCTCAGTCCTCAAAGGGTCTAGTAATTGAAAAGATTGTTGAGGATAATGTCGTCAGTGCACCTGTTAAGAAAAACAAAGGAAATTTGTTGTTGTTAGGAGTGGTATAATCATGAAATGGCACCAACGCAAGCTTCAACCACTAATATTTGTCCATTGGTTGAAAGTACTGTTAATGCTGCTAATGTAGGATTCATGCATTGTGAAAATGAGCTACCATCCTCATCCCATACATTCAGTTACTTAAATTTAATGTAAGACAGTGATTGTGACCCTATGGGTGGTTTTATGCCTTCGAAGCATAAACAAGCTGAGACATATTTTGATGACGAATTATTTCAGCAAGATAGTGCAATGAATTTGGATCAGGATACATGTTTTGATGATAGGCCAGAAGATATTGCAGAAATGATTGATGAGTTATATCCAAAAAATGGGGTTGTGTTTTTTCAAAATACTGTCAAAGAGGTTGATGAGGAAGTTGTAAAAAGGGAAGAACCTAGTATTGAAGACGCCCTTTCCCAGAGGAAAGAACCAGAACCAGAAGGGGGTGGTAGTGATTTTGATCATGATTCCAGTGACATGCCAACACCTGAACCTGATGTTGACATGAGTGGTTTCTCATTTCAGTTGGATCCAGACATTCAAGACAGTAGGATACAAGCTGCTGCCAAACTTCCTTCGAAAGATTTTGTTGATTATTTACTTGCACATGTAATTGACTTTGATGATCTTGATAGTGCTGATGAAGCAGGCATTGAACATGTTATAGGTAAAAAAAAGAGAAGGTTGAAGCTATTGAGAAGGAATTATAAAGGTAAGTCTAAAATTAAAGAAGGTGCATTTAAGGTGGGAGATGAGTTTGTTACAAGAAAAGAAGTAACTGAAAAGGAGAAGATGCATGCATTGTATCACACCCCCAAAATATCGCAGCGGAACGATAGTGTCATTGGGGTATGACGTCATAGCACAAAGTATGGATAAAGAAAACGACCTCTAAAATGAGACGTTTTGGAAAATTTACCATTCGATTACATAAGTTAAAGTTTACAAGACAAGAAATCCCAAAGTTTGATAATACATAAAGGTTTACAAAACATGTCGAATGGTAATAGATAAAACACAAGACTCCAATGTATGCCATGTGACCCAAAAGCTCCATGAAATGCTATCGCCTTACGACCGAGATAAACATGCTAAAAAGTGTCAACACAAAGGTTGGTGAGTTCATAAGTTTGTGATGAAATGTAAAGCCTTCGAATCGTTTATGCAAAGAAAGGCATTGTAAATCCACTCGGCCCAAGTTTCACCCATACAAAACTTGCAACCGTGTGTTTACAACCCATTGCCAAATTATGGAATTGTCAACCTTGTTTGTAAGTAGGACATATGTGCATACGATATATACATGTACTTAATGCAAAGAATCACACCAATCGAACCTCTTGACAAGTCTAAATTGTTTGTTATGTTTCATTGAATAACAGATTATATTCACCCTGTGTCACGTCATCAAGGACCCAAGGGGGGGCGTCACCGATAGTACTATCAATACCTCTCCGCCGGCTCCCGCAGGAGTTAACCAGTTGCTAATGTATGTATGTTGATGCATAATTGAAAACAAGTTTAGCACATAAAGGCACATATCGCAATAAACCACACATAATGTCCAAAGTGTATACGAGGTATAGTGTAACACAATTGTATAAATGGTTTGAGTATTCGCAAGAGTAAAAACAAGTATTTAAGCATGTATCTCCCCAAAGAGTTTGTAAGAATTTAAACGAGTAAAAGCGGGTATGAACTCACCGGTATGATTGATATGCTAACAAAATGAAGTGCACTAAAATGAGGCTCGGAAACTATCCGCGACCTAAAATGAATGTCATGGCTTGAGTTATGATATGTTGTCGTGAATGCGTGATACAATGTCGTGCATGCAAATCCATATGATATCCATACCACTTGTACGTTTTGGAAATAATGTTTATTGTCAAAATATATGTTTATGACATCCCGTCGTATATAAAAAAAATACTCTACAAGTAGTTACGTTGAAACAACCTCCTATGATCGTCACAAAATGGTGCACATCGAGTGTTAAGAAACGAACTCAACAGTTTTGGAAAGTTTGTATCATTATCTCTTAGTTTTAGTATTTAAGTTTCCATCCTAGAGGTCTCGATCACAAAGAAAAGTATAGGTTAAGTATGGTACTTTAGTCCAAAAATATAGTTTAAGGGTGGTTTCCGGCAAAGTTTGAGTGACTATATTTTATTCGTTATAACTCCGCTTGACAAACGGTTGGACATTTTGGAAAATAGGCTAGGCGAACTCACTTATACTAGAAGACATCTCGTTATAAAAAGTACTACATCCATGTCAAAAACGACCCTCAACATGGTCCTTTAGTTGCCGTAGTATGTTTTTAATAGAAATTATATTAATTTTGCTAATAGAATAAAGTTACTGCAACTTGGTTTATCGCGTAATTTACTCGTTACAAGTCCGTTTTCACGCTTTCTACATCCTTAGATTTGTATCAAAGTATACTAATATATTTTTGACAAGTCGACATAATTTATAACACCTAAGTTTCATTTTGACTCGTAAAGGGTGACATTTTCATGCTGAAATTTCCGAAAATTATAGTTTTCGCGCCAACTTGAAAAATTCATAACTTCTTCGTTATAGCTCCGCTTTAATCCGCTCAAGCGGCCACGCTTTCGTTTTAAAGTGTATTTTCTAAATATCTAGCCCAAAATATTATACCCACTGTCGGATTTTCCAGATTTTCAAAATATGGACAGACCCATTTTAAAACTTGTCGAAATGAGTTTTCTCGCCCAAACCTATTCTAACCCATTCAAAACAACTCAAGCTATTCTAATCCTACCATACACTTTCTTAGGGTGTCATGGGTTCTTAGACATCACCAAAAATAATATATAACAAGGAGTAATTATAGGATGACTTATATATTCATAACTCTTAAAAATCAATGAAAAAGTGGTACAACATCATATGACTTGCATGTTTTTGCTCAAATATGATGAAATGAATATGAAATAAATATGAAAGATGAAAAATGGACATGAGATGCTTACTAGAATACTTGATGAGGTTTATGAGAACAAAAGGGTTAATCCTAATCACCCAAGGTTTTTATTTCAAAACCTTAATCAAGAGTGATACTAGAGTGTTAATTAACTTGGCTTGTAAAATTTTATGATCTTCTCATGGTCTTGTGGTATGGCCGGTTGTGAAGAGAAGGGAGAAAGAAAAATTTACACCTTGGAGATATTTTAGTTCTATGTGTAATATGTAGTATAATATAGTTATATGTATATGTTAATAGATATTTTGCAAGACTAAATGAGTCATCCATGTGATTGTCGACCAAAGTGTTGAGTTTGCTAGTTTATTTATTTATTTATTTATTATTTTTTTTAAGTAGAGTAAAATGTGTAGTTGTTTAAGCATAAGTAATAACTTGTGTAAATATTTGAGCTTGTAGGGTAGCGTTAATTAAAAATAAATTTTAACGGGTCAACATAAAACATATTGAGGTCATAAAAATTATAAAAATATATTTCTTGAAAGATTTGAGTGAATAATAATTATCGAGTTGAATTTACAAAAAGCGTCAGAATATTTATATATAACAATTTATATACAAAAATAAATTTAAAACACCGGGTAAACTAATAATAAAATTTTATAATCTTAATATAAGTATAAAAATATGTCGGGATAATTTTTTAAAGTAACGGATCAATTGTTCAAAATAATGTTTACGCGATAACGTTTATTTAATAAGAAACTATATGTTTAATGTGAAATGTAAAACCATGCATGAACTAATATGATGAATATGGAGTTTGAGAAATGACCGAAAATTGAGAATTGTGACACATTGCAGTAAAGGAGAGCTATTGGGGACAAGTTACATAGGTAGTTGATGCGTAATGACTAGGTAATAGTATTGATACACTTAGGCTTCTAATTGCTAAAATGACCATAAGTTATCATGTAAACAAGTCACATAAGTAGTTGATGCGTAATGACTATGGAATAGTATTGATGTGATGATCGTCATATCTAAACTAGGAACTATAGGCTTAGTCATATTGACCAACTATGACTAGTGAGATTAGAATCACCAATGAAAGCAGTAATTAGACATTGCACTAGAAACATGGACATATCGTTGATTATGAATTGACTAGGTTGACCCATTTTCTCTCCTTGATTAGTACACACTCGCATTTCATTTAAATATTTACTTTGTTTACTCAATTTAATTGTGACAATTAAGTTGATTAGTATAAAACTTGAATAGATAGACCACCTCCTAGCTCTTAGGACGACCTCGTATTTACCATTGCCTTACTACGTACGATCGGTTACACTGCCTGTTAGTATAGGTGTTGATCCAATTAGGTAGACGAGACATTATAAATTTAATACCTAATCAACGCATATCAATTCTGATATGTATGCATCAAGCTAGAGATGAGTAGTTTGATGTATCGAATGAAGAGAATCTTATCAT
Source organism: Chrysanthemum lavandulifolium (assembly GCA_022545495.1). Classification (NCBI taxonomy): domain Eukaryota; kingdom Viridiplantae; phylum Streptophyta; class Magnoliopsida; order Asterales; family Asteraceae; genus Chrysanthemum; species Chrysanthemum lavandulifolium. Next base: position 105,774,939 of record CM040240.1, read on the forward strand.
TCTTCTTCTACTCTTTATGTTGAACATAGTAGCTAATATCTTCTCAGGTTAGATGTGTATAATCTATGTGGATTACATAGAATACTCTGTGAAGTATCTATAACGTGAATAACCGTGTCACATCTGTTCCCGTGTCTTTCCCCATTTTCAACAGTTGATAATAGTAAATCATGTCTACCACGAGTACGGTAAGAACTTTCTCTTGAACTTTGATATCCAAATAAGTGCATCTTCACCTTCAACATAACCAAGGTCACGCATAAATTGTGCAACTTCGTAAAAGGTAGGAACTTGAAAAAATATTGATTTTGATTGTCAGTCCTTTGAGGTAAGTGCAACGTAGTGTGAAAAAGTTCAAGATTGACTTCAAGCTCCTGCTGATCAATCTTTCAACTTAGTGATTGGGTTGATCTATGATATTTAACGGTGTGCCAGAATTGGTGAATTTAGATTGTTGGGACAATTGTGGATAAAGTTAGTGCATTAATGATTGGGTGATGTTTCAAGATTTCTACTACGATCTGGTCCTTCTTTTCACACGGGAGGTTATTAGTTAGAACACAACGATTAGACTTTCCAATTATATCCCTTATATCTCTCAAGCTCTTTGGTCAGTAAGTCATTCGCTTGCTTAGCATCATGATTAACCTTATTGCACTCATCAATCTGAACTTTTAAATTTAGAATTGCGGAATCAAATACAACACGTACGTGTCTTATCATGATTTGTTTCATTCTATTCAATCTCACCTAAATTAGGATCCATATATGGAGTTTCAGAAATGATATTGTTGTCACCCTGCTCCCCCACATATATGTCGTTATTGGATTCGGGTTGCTCGGTATGTATCTTCTCATGAGCAAATAGATTATCTTCAAAAGCCCATCATAATCGAGTACCTTAGCTAAAGCATCAATATCATAGGAAGGTATGCAATTATCATCAGTGTTTGAGTCAGCCCTCTCAATATTTTCCATGAAGATGTTATTAGTATTCAAGTCCTCTTCAGCTTCATCTCCATCAGTTGATGCTAGGAAATCATACTTTTCTTCCAAAACTTCTTCTTTCTTAGTCAACAACTTCATAATCTTAATATACCAAACATTGATTGCTTCTTGAAGTTGAGCCGTTGTTAAATGTGAGTGACACTTGATAATGGATCTATTAAATGATAATGGCAAAGTGATTTGTGTTATCCCTGAAACATCTCGGTTGTTATGGAAATATGTTGGTTAATAATGAAAGTTCTCGATTAAAGGTGTAACAAGTTTTCGGTTCTATCAATGTAAGTTCTTGGTTATGTTGTTGTAAGTTCTAGGTTAAGTGTTGTTAGTGAAAGTTCTAGGTTTAATTTGATGAAAATTCTCGGTACAAATTATCCAAAGTTCTCGGTATAGGATCTTTGAATGTCCTCGGTCCTTTCTTTTAAAGTTTTTAGTTGTATGATAAAATTCTTAGTTTGGTATTTCTCAGTGCCAACTTTTAACAATTTAACCACGAAATCTTGGATTTTGGTAAAGAAAGTTTTTGCTCTATATTTAGCTTACGAATTGAATTTAAACACAAAATTGACCACATTTTTTATTCAAAAATACTCAGTTATCAATGTGCAAGCTCTCATACTAATTGTAAGATCCCAAATAGTATCAAGAATCACACAATAATATATATATAGTTTTAGAAAGAAAACTAGAGAAAGAAAATGTGGAGAGAATTCTTTTTCAAACTATGTGTATTGTTTAAAACCAAATGAATTCCCACACCTCTCCCTCACAAGGGAGAGGTGTATATATGTCTAATACAAAAGGCTTCATAGGCTTGGTTTGAGCTAGGCCCATGATTACATGCTAAACTATGACATGAATTATTAGTAGGCCCAATATCAACTAATGAGCACCATTCTATTTCTAACAAGGCCCATGTGTTATTATATTTTATCGTGCCCATTCACCCCATTAGGTTGGAACATCTAGGGGTGTTCACGGATTGGGTAATATCCACAATAATCGAAAACCGAATCGAACCGAAAATAACTGAACCGAATTTGTGACCGAACCGAACCGAACTAAATATTTGGTTATCGGGTTGGATATGGTTTTGGCAATGAAAACCGAAAACCGAATTCATATAAAATATATATTTTTTCTATGTATATATATGAAAAAAAATCACTAAAACTCTTTTTTAGTATAAAAATAACTTGATTTAAGCTTGAAAAAAATATTTTGTGCTAAAAATATATATAATTAAATAAAAAATAATTAAAATTATGTAATTCGGGTTATTCGGTTATAGGGGTTCGGTTTTCGGTTATTCGGTTCGGTTGAATCAAATTTAATTTCGGTTCGGTTCGGTTTTCGGTTATACCCAGAAAAAAAAATAACCGAACTAACCGAACCGAATAAACCGAATAACCCGATAACCGAACCGATGAACACCCCTAGGAACATCTGTACTAAAAAAATAACAATAAAAAAAAGGTGAATTGCATATATATCAATGCAAAGTCTCATAATTGCATATATATTCAACCAAAACTCATAATTGCAAATCCTTTCAAAGCCTTAAAATTGTCATATATATCCAACCAAAACTCATAATTGCATACATATAATTTCAAATCCTTAAAATTGCCGTATATATCCAAATGATTATTTTAAGTACATTTAATAGAAAAAATGTCTAAAAATTATAATTGATATATAAAATAACATTATAATTTTATTTTATTTATTATTTTTTTTACAATTACAAAATATCTTTTTATTGATTTGAATTTTATTATGTCATTTGATCCATATATATGAGTTTACGTTTAAATGGAACGATATATGATGCAGTTGATATTCTTATTAAATTATTATTTTTTATTTATTATTATTTTTTTAACAATTACAAAATATCCTTAAACCATTTTTTAAGAAAAGAAAGAGCAACCATGTTCGGCGACTCAACAGTGTTCGTTATCGACGAATCTTGAATAAAAATATCAACTACATCATCCATCGTTCCATCTAAACGTAAACTCCTATATATATAGATCAAATGACATAATAAAATTCAAAACAATAATTGTAATTGTAAAAAAAAAAAAAAAAAAAATTTATAATCCTCAATTTATTTATCAATTATAATTTTTAGACATTTTTTTTTCTATTAAATATATATTTAAAATAATCATTTGGATAAATTTGATAATTTTAAGGCTTTGGAAAGATATATATGCAATTATAAGTTTGGTTGGATATATATGATAATTTTAAGGCTTTGAAATGATATATATGCAATTATGAGTTTTGGTTGGATATATATACAATTATGAGGCTTTGGAAGGATATATATGTAATTCCAAAAAAAAAATTATCAAAGGAAAAAATTAGTATTGCATCATCAGTCTCCATGTGTCTAAAGGACAAGATCCAAAGGAACACATGCTGAAGGACCACAATGGAAGAAACACACTCACTTACCTAGAAGATCCTTTTACCCAGTAGTTCGTACTAAAGGCCATACTCGAGCCACCTATCACAGATTTTGCGGGATATTGTCCCTCACGTAGACTGACACCTAATCCCAAGGTTAGGCGTAGCCGACTTGCTCTATCTCTATGTTGCCAGGTATAGTAGGTTGGGATAGTATAAATATCCCAACCTCATTCAATGCTAAACCAACATATTCACACACATTTACTGTCACATTTACTTAGCCGTTCGGCTTATATCCATTACTTACTTTCAAGCTGAAGCTTAATTTTGGGATCAAACTCAAAACGCAGCTAACGTTTGTCTGTCATCTGTGTAGATGCTCGAAAGACATCATTTACTTAATCCGAGAGTATTCAAGCCAAAGAGCAATTATTTACTGTTTAGCATTCGATGCAGTTATTCCCTCTATCCTTCTATGATGTTAACTTGCTTGTGACCTATTTGTAACAAAATAAAAACCATAAAATAATAGTTCATGCACATCCAGATTCACCTGCTTAGCTTATTAATTGTAGTTTTTTTAGTTATTTTCTATAATACAAATATTTTGAGTCTAAATCTTACATTTGTATATTAATTCAATTTGTCAAGTGGTCAAGTAATATCCAAATTGTTACTTGATGATAATGTAGTGCATGCACATCCAGCTACACCTGCTTAGTTTCTAATTGTAGTTTTTTTAGTTATTTACGATAATACATATAGTTTGAGTCTAAATCATACATTTGTATATTAATTCAATTTGTCAACTGGTCAAGTAATATCCAAATTGTTACTTGATGATAATGTTTTAAATCCAGGTAATAAGACAATGTCGATTTCAAATAGTTTGGAATATTGCCTATCTTTGTGGAAAACCTTCCATTAAAAAATCATCGGCATATCTAAATAGGGATGTAAACGAATCGGATGAATAAAAACGAAGTTTTGTTTATGTTCATTTGTTTAAATTTAACCGGTCAAATAAATGGGCACAAACGTTTAAACGGACAAATTTTCTTATTTTTGTTCGTTTATTAAGAAAATGAGTTATTCATGCTTATTTATGTTCATTCATTAAGATACTAAACAAACGCTAAACGACCATAAACAATCGGACATAAATAAACATATACAAAGATACATAAACTTTATTAGGATATGTACAATGTATTGTTTTATAAGTGTTGTTTTACTTAAACAAACCAATTTTAAAATTATATAATTAAAAAAATATGATATACGAACAAAATAAATAAATGAACATAAACTAACGTTAACGAACGCATAATAGGACGTTCATAGATATATATGAACGAACGCGAATTTTGTTCATGTTCATTTATTTAACTAAATGAACTTAAAATATTGTTCATATTTGTTCATTTAATAAATAAACGAATATAAAAAAACTTTTACCGAACAATTCATGAAATGTTCACTGAACATTCAGTTCGTTTACAGCCTTATACCCAAAGGCTAATAATTTGTACACTCTAAAAAAGTTATTAGCATACTCAAAATGCAAGCAGTTGAAATATAATGTTTAAAACTGTACAAATATTTCATGCACAATTAAAATGTCCCAATCAATATGCAAAATGTTCAAATCAATTACCATACCTAAACCCAAGGTTATAAATAGAGACGCGCGGGCGTGACGACTAAGTAAGCCTCACGCTATAGCCTAAGGTGAAGCTTTTGCGTTTATATATACGACGTACAAAGTATATCATATATATCGAGTTTATAAAAACACGCGATAAACGACGAACGATACTACGTGATAAAATAACCAAGCCTCACATTTTTGCGAAGCCTTTATGGATGTGGATCCTTTACGAGGTTCTTAGAACAGTGCCTAAATCTTATCAGCTATCAAATCCACTAGAGACATAAGAAAAAGAAAACTTTGTCACAACCGAGAAAAGTAGATACAAAAAGAAAAAAGAAAAATAAGAATACATGCATGTGATCATTAGCTTACTAAAGACAAATACATATCTAAACAGTGTTGCAAAAATCGACCGATCTGCCGATTAATCGGTAATCGGTTATATACCTTGTATAATTTTGAAAATCGGTTAAAAAATCGGTCAGGTAAAAAAATCGGCCAAAAATAAGTCAAAAATCGGCTGAATCGGTCAAAAATCGGCCGAATCAGTTAAAAATCGGTCGAATCGGTCAAAAATGGGTCAACTTTAAAAAAATAATAATTTCACTTATGACGCACAACGAGGATCGTTTATTTTACTTATAACGCACAATGAGCCTCATAATCACAATTGGAGCCTTTTATTGAGGTTTGAAAACATAGTAGGCTTTGAATCAGTTAAAATCTTTAGTTTGGTTTCCAGAAATACCCAAAACGTGCAGGAAATGCCAATCCGATTAATCACCGATTAATCCCGCCTTGACCGATTACTCGCTGTAGGGTGGTCGACCGCCCGACTACCGATTCACGATTTTTGCAACATTGCATCTAAATGTACACTAATAGCATCCTCGCCTTTAGAATATCACAATCGGCTCTTTTAGAGAGGACATTTTGTGACTTTTGACGAAAACATGTTTTCGCTAAAAGTTTTTGACGAAAAGATGTCTTCGCCAAAGAGTCTTAGCTAAACCCTCATTGCTAATGTCTTTGGCGAGAACAATTTTCTAGTTTTACCGACAACGGTGTGGGACCTACTATGTTTCTTAGTCAAAGTTTTCCAACCAAGCCCACATTACATTTGGCGTAAACATGTCCTCGCTAAAGCCCATGGCTAATTAGATGTAATAATAAGTTAACTCTTAAATATAACTCAACTCCTTTCGAGCTATATTGTTATACAAAGCTAAATTTTCTCTTTCGAGCTTTTGGTCTCGTAGGATTTTGGTGAGTGCTCTAGGCGCACTCGACGCTATAAATGAAATACAAGTTATTCCTACGATTATTATGGTTTGATGATGAGGGAGAGGTTGGTTCGGATACATGGATCATGGGTCATGTCAGTACAATTTGAAGAACCACGATAACAATTCTTAATCTTTATATTCCATCAGCATCATAAAAAGTATTAAACGCATAGTTGTAATGATCAGTCAACTCCTAAAGATAACTGAACTTCCGTTCGAGCTATATTTTTATACAAAGCTAAATTTCCTCTTTCAAACTTTTGGTCTCATAGCATTTTGATGTGCACAAAGTGTAAAAGGCGCACAATACAACACTCGATATGCGTTATACCCATGAAAAACCCGTATATTAGGTTGGTTATAAAAAATTAAACTATTATTATTATTATTATTATTATTATTATTATTATTATTATTATTATTATTATTATTATTATTATTATTATTATTATTATTATTATTATTAATCCGTTGGTGAGGATATGTTTTAAATCAAAGATATGGCCACGTCAATAGCTCATTTACTTACCAAATAGCTGTTAATTAAAAAGTAATAGTTAGTTGGTCAATTTTGGTCAATATGGCTTTGGTGAAGACATATCCTCGCTGAAGGGTTGGCAGAAAAAACTCGAGGAAACAATTAATGAAGATGAAAAACTGGGAAAAGTCAATTTAGGTCAACTTTTTGGCGAGGACATATCCTCGCCCAAAGGTCTAGTCAAATTTTCTTCCCTCCCCGACATAATCAAACTCTAAGAGTCAAATTTTTTTGTCGTTTAGCGACCTTTGATGATGACATGGTCATCCTCACCACAACTCTCGTCACCCATCCTTCTTTTTCTTTTTCTTGTTTTGTATGCGAGCTAAATACATGGCCATTAACTCCTCCACATCTCAGATACTTCTTTTTTGTTGAGGTAATGATACATGATATACAAATAAATAACATGTAGACCTCACAGAGTACATAGCGGAAGACTTCATATAATAGTAAATTAATTAACCGAAAAATTAAGCGTAAACATACCTTTTCCAAATTGCAAGAACTTCTTCAATCAAGAACCCTAATTAGGGTTTATGTGGTTTAACGAATTGACCATTACCATTTTTCAATTGAAACCAATTTATGTAAAAATAGTGTGTTACACCACGTTCTTGTACACACGTACTATTAGCAATTCGATGCGAATGCTAGTTCTTGATCACAATAGATTAACCAAACACCTTTGTTATGCTCAAGGTCACTCGCAAATCCCTTACACGGGGTTTTACTCATCGACCTAAGAACAAGAGGGAAGAAAGAAGAAGTTTGGCTTTCTATTAAAATCTAGTGTACCAAAGGATGAATACATGGGGATGTATTTATAGCCTTATGGTAGATGTCAAGATTACTATGGTTTCCGATGTGGGATTCCAAAGTTTTGGCAAAAAACAAGCCAAAAAGAGGGTTCCTAAAACCTTCTCTTGACTTGTTAACTTTTCTTCATATCTCGTTGACATTTAACGACCGATAGTCACTTCCGATAAGTACTTATCGCTCGTTAAGTCGTATATTGTGAATTTATTAATTAAACATAATATTTTATATTAATTATTTAAACATCGAGTCTCATACGTAAAGTGTGCAATCCCATGGTCTCGAGTTCGAATCCGGTCATATACATATTAAATATATCCATAAACCAACATCTCCCACTTGGAGATATCTTAGTATGCGTAATGATATTGGTTAGCATCTAGCAACACGCCAATTACCCCGTAACAACTCGAGTATGGTTTCTCGAAAACCTTTGATGATTCATCATCATACTTATCCTTTTGTTTCTAATACCATGTTAATAAGAATATGGATCTCACTCATTTCTTAATTAACTATTCTGTTTCACGCTTTATATGATTGATCAAGATTACCAATTCTTCTGAACATATTCCAGAAGACCTTGGGCATGGCCATGCAAACATCTTGACAACCCTACGTGGGGCCCAACAATATTATACTTCAAAATAAATTTGAAGGAAACAAATCCCGATTTGACTACGAGCATAATTCATAAACTTCGCAACACTTCTGAAAACAACCCTTCACATAAATGCACTACATCCATGACATTTCTATGGTATCTCAAGTCAGAGGATTAATATTCATGATTTACTTAATGACTAAGATCCATAAAGTACCATCATGTGGTTGGGATAAGTCCTATACTCAATCCATCTAATATCATCTGAAATTAGTCATGCTACGCGTCAATATACTTTCAAGTATATATTCTAACTAATAATCAGATTTGTCTTAATTCAATACCATTCCCATGTTATTGATCGACAACGGACTATTTAGAATAACTTAAGTTATTCAAGGATTTAAACATGAAAATATAGGATAACATCATAACAAATGAATAATAAACATAGCAAAATACTTTATTTCATTTGAATAATAATGTTTACAATATCCTTTATCCAAATACTAAATAGATCAATGCATGATAATTCTTAGTTAATGAATTTTGCCTCAAGTCATGATAATCATACTTGTTGACAGGGCATAATTTCAACTAACTTTGATCTATAGGAATTTTGAGAATACTTATTTCAAGAATTCAATAAGTGAATTTCTTGTATATGTTTACACATATCTTGATATTGTCATATCATTCCATAAGGTGCGTGACAACCTGAACCACCTTTTATGACAATCATCTTTCAAAACTTTAAAGTTAAAGTATTCTTTATTCTTTAATGTATAATGCAACTATGCTCTTAGTTGAGCATAACTAGTCAACATGGTCATCATCAAGGATACCGTGACTAGAATTGAGTGTCATCTCAATTATACTAGCATCATTGTATACAATAATATGCTCTTTAAACATCCGTAGACTTTGAATATTATTTGTTTGGTGTCATTCAAACTTCAAGTTTGTTGACTATGACAATTACACAATAGTTTGTTGTATAGAATCTGGGAGCAACTCCAGGCTGAGGAATGCAATTCTAAATCCAAACATAAATATTACAATGTTGTTAAATCATCTTGTAATCAAGCATGATACAACAACCTTATACACAACATGATGTTCATGATGAATCTTCAAGTTAGACTTTAAGATCTCATTCATATTATATCTTGTCAAAGATATGTATTCATCATGTTCTATTAGACTCATTTATTTATTGCATATGTTTATAATAATAAACATATATTCCAAGGTTGCATGTCTTATTTTCAAATCTTACAAATGAAGTTTCATTCCCAACTAAAACTTAATTTAGGTGAAATGTAGTTGCCCATACAACATATAAGATTTAAGAAATTAAAAAATAATACTCTCACTAGCTTTCAGGAATACTCATGAGCTATCTTATTTTAATTATTAAATCAAAACTTGAATTTAATATTAAACATAACAGTCATTTCCTAGATGCATGCATATATCCATTCATGGATTCTTGCAGTTTGTACATATTCAAAGATTATTTGAATTCATAAAACTACATTGTATTACTTATCGTCCTCGCAAAAGTAATTCCACAACAAAGAGTTTTGATATTTATTGTCAAAATTTCATATTAGTGAAACTAAGTATGACAATTATAATCTTTATAATTCTATTTAATGTATCTAGAAAAGAATATTCAATCATAGTTAATTGCTTAATTATGATTAATATTATTATCACTAGACATGCATTAAATATGTATACAATATTGTCCATATGATTTCTACACAAAGATTTAAACCACTAGGGTTTCCATCCTTTGAAGAAACTCATTTTCATTAAGATAAACCAAGTTTCTAAAGTTGATTATCTTTATGGACAACATCTCTACATTCATAGTATGATTGATTTACCACAATTCAACATTTGGTAAATTCATCATTATGATTAACAGGCTTACCATGATCCTGTAACTTGTATTTCTCAGCATATTAAATATCCGAGATATCCTTACGGATCTATGAATGATAATTCCATCATATTGAGGTCTATCATTTATATGTTAAGCCTCATCATGATATTTGCTAGTGCAATTTAGAAGATTATGTATTTTGTAATTTAATATTTCAAAATCTAAACAAAACTCCCACTTGCCTTTAACAATTTACAGATTACCTTTAAATAGTTTAGCAAGTAGAGCAACAATACATTGTTCTCTTTTGAGATATTACAAAAAACATTTACAGTTCCTGACATTGGTTTGTTACAACCCACTTTACAAGTAATTTAACAAATTTAGAACTTTATTATAAGACTTAATGTGATTCATCACTTTCCATAAAAATGGTGTCTTATTAATCTTCTAGGTTGGAGTCTTATTGAGTATATTCAATCTATACTCAATCTACTAACCTTGATAACTTTTGGAAGAAACTATAGTTATCTTGAATCAAACAGTGCCAATACATTTTGATTCTTCTAACTGAACATACCATAAGACTATGGTATATCATTAGAATTAATATTGTAAGATAATCTAACAATATTTAAGATAACCATCTACTCTTTGGCTTGCCTATTTACCAACAAAGTAAAACTTAATGGTACAATAGAATTACCAAGTCAATTGCATGCATTATAACATAAGTATTTTTGACCAAGTCAAAAGACATAACAGTTATAATCCCACTATATGTTGTAAGTCATTGATCAACTCATTGACTTCATGCATATGTCTTAAAATATAGCAAGTTAACGTCTTACTTTATATTGTAAGTATTGTATTAAAAGACTTCATGTTTATGACTTTACAAATAAATCATAAACATGTATAATTAAAGTAATTATGAACACCACCTCGGGTTTCAATTAATAATTTCAAGTTAATATATACTACATATATTTAAGTCATTCAACGAAAACTTAAAAATCAAAGTAGTATTAGATTACTTCATTTAATTATGTCATTCCATGAAATGTTCAACGTAAGAAACTGCAAAATCATCCATGCTCGTTCTCACGACACGTGGATATTTTACCTTGGGCTACAATCTAGTTCACGTTCTCACGTAACATAAATTGTAACTACAAGTGTTTTGTGGAAAACTAGATGGGGGGTTGAATAGTTTACCGATTAAAAACTTTGTTTTGAAACTTACTGAAAGATCAATTGATATTGACTTAGATATGTTAGTGAACAGTAATCAACAATATATAAAGAGTAGATAAGGAAAGAAACAATCAAACCACAACAAGTTATTTATAGTGGTTCGGTCTACAAGGACTCATTTTCCTTGCCCTACTCCACTCCCCGAGTCTCACACTCGAGAGTTTAACTTCACTAGTCAACAAGCTCCTTTCACCGGCGGAGAAACCTTTACACTTCGCTTACACTATTTCCGACACTAAGCTAGATGTCGAGTTCTTTTCAAGGGTACAACCACTCCCACACACAATGTATTTTAAGGACTAAAATACTAACCACTCACACTCATAAGATTATGATGGTTTGGTACAACAATGATGTATGAATCAACACAAGATCATACAACAACAAACAAACAAGACTTCCAACTTCTTGTTGAAGCTTGAATGTATCTTGATCTTCTTTGCTACAAAAGAGATCACTAATATGATATGAAACTGAGTTAGAAATGTTAGAGAGAAGGAATGTATGAGAATATAATGGAAAGGGATGAAAAACAACTTGGTTTGACTTTGCTATTTATAGCCAAAATGTTCAGCAAGCACCATATATGATTTAAGAAATGGGTTTACAATGTTACATAAAGATTTTATACAATACTGAATATTGAAGTCATACATTGCTCTCTTTGCATCTTTTCTTTTTACATGTTTTTCTTAAAAACAATGTGTTAGTTTCTTTTCGACAAAAAGGGGGAGAAGAGAGTAAAAACTCCAATTCGAACTTTTACGAATTTTAGTTTTTCCTTAAAATAATTTTATGTTTTGTCATCGACAAAAAGGGAGATTGTTAATACAAATAAGTCAGAAACGCTTATTTATATTTTACTGATCCGCTAATGTTTGTCGATAACAAACGTAAAATCATTTTAACGAAACAAATAAAATACGTAAACTGCTTGAGCCAATAGTTTTCTAACACACTTACGCTTTCACATAAAACACTAAAACAAGTATAAGTGTTTTATGATTTAGTAATACATATGTACAACAACTAGTGTTTACATATTTGGGTAAATATATACTTAACTAGTATATACTAAAATGGGTAAAAACTAACAAATGAGATTGACCCATAACCCATGGTATTATCCAAACCACTTGACTAGGTACATTGAACTTATGAGATACATTGTTGTGGAAAACTAGAAGGGGGGGTTGAATAGTTTTACCAATTAAAACTTCCTTTTAAACTATTTAGATCGACTTATGTCAATCTATTTGGTTGTGTGTGTTGAATGTTGATAAACAAGCATATAAAGATATGTAATGAAAAGATAAGAGTAAGAAGCACAAAATCACAACGCGAGTATTTATAGTGGTTCGCCACAAGGACACCTTCCTTGCCCTACTCCACTCCCGAGTCACCTACTCGAGAGTTCAGAACACTACACCAACTCCTTATGGTGGAGAAGCCTTCACAACGCCGCTAACCTTTTTCCGTACAAAGCTAAATACCGAGTTCTTTCACACCAAGGCGAACCACACCTAACACAACGTCGCCTACCCTTTATACTGATGCTAGGCTAACCACCGAGTTCTTTCACACCTTAGAGAACTAATCCTTCACAACGTCGCCTACCCTTTATTAGGTACTAGGCTAAGCACCTAGTTCCATTGCAATGGAGGAACTACTACCACACTACACCAACGACTAATCCCAAAGGAGATCTACTCCTTTACAACATCATCAAGGACATCAATATCCTTGGATCTAATGCTAGTCTATCTAGTACATCGAAACACACCATATCGAATGTACATCTAAGGCACCTTCACTAATGCCTTTGATTAGATCTACAAGACACCTTTCACTAATGTCTTGTGTCTTCACTTCTAAGCATCTTTCACTAATGCTTCTTGTCTTGACTTCTAAGCACCTACCACAAGTGCTTATCCTATAGACGATAGATACCCTTCACTAATATCTTCGTCTTGAAACTTGAGACATCTTTCACTAATGTCTTCAACACTACACTTTTTTGAAGAAAGAAAGAGATCATCAACAAGAGGACTTCAATAGCCTTGATGATGAGGAAGCATGGCAACTCATGGACTTGAGCTTGCTCGACTTCAAAGGTGGTGATCTTGCCTTTAAGAGGAACCTAAAAGATCACACAAAAACAAGACTACAAACATAGATCTCTTGGATCTAAGGTTAGTGAGATTTAACTCAGGGGAGAAAGTATGTTGGAGAGAGGTGAGGTACAATGAAGAAATGGCTCACTATTTATAGAGGAAAAATCCTACTGTTTCCCCGGATCCCACGGATCCCTACCACAAGGGATCCGGCTAGCACAAAGCCAGGGATCCGTGGTCCGCTCCTCTTCGCCCATGGGTATTTTTGGTTATGGGTCATGGGTCATGGGTTATGGGTTGATCCATGGTTTTCTTTAGATACAATGTACCTTAAGGATACATTGAACTTGGTTAAGTGGTATATATAAAACCATGGGTTATGGGTCAAAACCATTTGCTAGTTTTATCTATTTAGTATATACTTGTTTTTACCCATTTTAGTATATACTTGTTTTACCCATTTTAGTATACTTAGCTTAAGTATGTGTTAACTCAATATGTAAACACTAGTTGTTGTACATATATATCTAAATCATAGAAACACTTATACTTGTTAAGCCAATATGTAAACACTAGTTGTTGTACATATATATATCTAGATCATAAAATCACTTATACTTGTTTTAGTGTTTTATGTGAATATGTTAGAAAACTATTAGTTCAAACCATTTACGTATTTTATTTGTTTCGTTAATATGATTTTACTTTTATTATCGACAAAACATTAGAAGATCGTAAAATATAAATAAACGTTTTTACGGCTTATTTGTATTAACAATCTCCCCCTTTTTGTTGATGACAAAACATAAAATTATTTTAAGGAAAAGCTAAAATTCGTAAACGTTTGAATTTGTAGTTTTACTTTTTCTCCCCTTTTGTCGAAACAAAAGTGTTTGAGAGAAAGCAACACATCGCTTTTAAGAAACACATGTGAAAGTAAAAATTGAGACCAAGTAACGGAAAGGATCTCGTCACACTCCCCTCGACGAGTCCATCCCTAAGTAAGGCGTCAAGGAACTAATTCTAATCTAGTTCATTTGCAACTAACTTATGCAAAAGATTACGTCAATGTGACGGTGTTCTCCCCTAGATGATTGCAATATTTGCAACGGGAAGTCATGAAATTTAAATCAAATATTGCAAGTAATTATGCAACGTATTGTTTTGACACCAAGCTCCCCTAGCTTTAGGATGTCAAATACATTATGTGTTAATTGAATAACCGCAAAACAAGGGTTAGAAAACAAGTATAATTCACAATTTCGCAAATGTGATAAAGAAAAACATTCGACTTCACGGATCCCACGGTTCCTCCTAGTAGGGATCCGCTCATGCAACATCGAGGATCCGTCACCGATGACTAAAATCAAGAAAGGTGATATAACAAGTAATGTTATCACATAAATGAGATATGAATACATATTCTCGGAAAAATAACAAGTAGAATGTAATTCCATTTAATAAAACAAGAGTTATGATATACATGACTCTAAAAATAAGAAAATAGACAATACATGACTAGGAATTTCTAGGTTATCTAACGCTTGATGCTAGGACACCACTAAAATCTTCTAGCTCAAGTTTTGTTTAGGTTTGATCTCGTCAAACGCTCGAGGAGATGATAGAACATGAAACGTTGGTCTTCTCGCACTTCATGTATCAAACTTTCAACATGTTGACAATGATAGCAATGTTTGTCATGGCTAGGTAGTGGTGGTGGAGGAAATAAAATGGCTTGATGCGAAGGATCAAGTGAGGCGGCTTCATGAGCTTCAAACGATGGCGGGATTGGTGGAGGTGCATTTGAGAATGCCTCACCAAGAATGATGGTGGTGGTAAGGAAGTGTCAACTTCCATAAGGTCGGTGGTTGACTTTGATGATTTCTCATAATCCAAATAGGATTATATGATGGAGACGCGAAAAGGAAGCGGAGCAAGTGTTGACTCAACACCTTGATTTTGAATCATTATTCCTCCTAATGAGGAGAATGTTTTCGGCGGAAGCGGATGAGACGGCCTAGGTGGAAAGTCCTCTAAATTGTAGAGGTGAGGTGATGATTGTGGGGATGTAAATGAGATAGCTCTAGGAACCAATGGTGATGGTTTAGTGGAGATGATATTGTTTGGCCTAGGAGGTATGATGGTGTTTGGCATTGGTAGTTTTGTGGGTAGTATCCTTTTAGGAATTGGTTTGATTGGAAGAGGGAGGATCCTATCATTTGTTGGCTTGACCGGAGATGTTTCGGTTGAAGAGATTTCGTGTATAACACGGGCCCTTTTCGTGGGTGGTTCTTTGGTGGATAAGTTACTACTTGGGGTTTTTCTCATGATGAAATGATTTCAAGAGCTGAAAATTAGAATGAGAGTGATGACTATGGAGGTCCTAACATGGTGGTTTATAAACTAAGAGTTTTGGCAAGTGCATTTAAGCTTTAAGCCACTAGGATTCATTGGAATGTGATGATTGACATGCACAAGAGTCAACTTCAGAGGATGGACTGATCTAGGAACTCATTTAAGATGAGATGGAGTGTTTGAGTTAGGAAGATGAGTTGAAATGATTGTTTTAGCAAGACTTGACCTATACTGTCATTCGGATCCCACGGTTCCTTTCTCATAGGGATCCGTATAGGCTAATCCTAGGGATCCGGCTATCAGCATCTATGAAAAAAGAGGAAATGATGTTTCTAAGATCTAAGACCTATAATGTCTTGAGTGTTTCAGTCTTCCTAAGTGTCTTAAATGAAGGGGTGCTTAAGTGCTTGAAAGTGGTGAGTGATGTAGCTAATAATTATCTTTTACGGAAGGATTTTTGAACTTTCATGAGTACCAATGAGTGTTCAAGGATGACACTAAAGATGAGAGTGTTTAATTGAAGCTAAGTGATCCTAGAGATCAGGTGGTGACTTAGGATTGTGTTTTGGAAATTATCTTAATGGTTTTGAGATGGAGAAAAGAATTTGATCAACTTAGATCAATTTTGAGGTGAGGTTGATTAATGATCAATATTGTCATAATCGAAGGATTTCTAACCTAGTTGTGAGGGATCAAGTAAAAAATGAAATGTGAGTTTTGAGAGCGGAAGAGTGATGGATTAAAACAAAGTGATAGATCTATGAATATCTTAGAGTGTGTTCTATGTGAGTTGGAATGAGTAGGAAAGATCAACCTATCTTGATAAAGTCTTAATCTACCTTAAGACACTATGTTTAGCTTAGTGTGAGGTGTTCTAAGGATGTGTTTGACATATAATGCTTGCAATTGCATTTTCTGTTTTGTCGGATCCCACGGTTCCCTAGATGTAGGGATCCGTTTAGTACAACATTTGGGATCCGTCTATCTGCTAGACAGAACCTTTACTAAAGGTATGCAATGCATTATATTCCAAGTTTTGTTTAAATGAGTTCTAAAACTAGGATATCAAATGTAAGATGTTTTATTTCATGAAAGAGATAGGATTACATTGATAAATAATGAGTAGAGTAGAATTGATCCTATTTGACTATTCTAGGTTCCTTGAGTGTCTTCACTAGGAGGATCATTATGTGATTGATGGGTATTGGTGGAATCATGAATGAAGAAAGTCTTCATGAGAGATATGTTTAGCGGTTCCATCATCTTGTTCACAAGTACGCATAACGGACTTTGAAATTGAGGATGGAAGTGCATAACATTGTGATAGAGGCGTGTCAAGAACATTCCATAAGGGATGAGTTTATTCTTGAGCCTTGAAGATTTGCAATTACCTTGCGAAGAAGAAGTAGGCGAGATTGTATGGTTGTTGTGTTAGCAAACAAGACAACATGTGAGCACAACAAGCGGGAAGAATATCTCGATTTCTAAGACTCCAAACATTTTCACGTAGAATGAGAGCAACAGTTTGTATTCTTCTCGGATATCCGTGTATGGATAATGTTTGGATTGGAGTAATATGGTCGAGGTTTGCATATCATGCGCGTAAATCTTCCGGAGAGGGTATGTGTGAACAATATGGACTATTTTCTTCACGAAAGTTGAAGAGAGAATCAAGAGACCAATCTTCGATGAAGGCACATTGTCCATGGTTTGGAATTCGGAGGATGTGAGCAAGATGCCCAAGGCTTAAAGTGAATTTTTGGTTTTTGATATAAAACCAAAGAGATAGAGAGCGATCCTCGTTACGAACGAGTTCGACTTGACGGAAGAATTCCATTATGAACCTTGGACATATCTTCTCGTTGATTTCAAGAAGACATTCTAGTCCTATGGCTCGGAAGGAGGTATTGATACCTTCTTCAAATTGTAGAGAGGTGTTCACAACACGTCCTTCATGGAAGTGACGGTTTTTTGAGATTATTGAACCCACTACATGATTGTCGGTGTGTTGGGCTCAAGGGAGATGTTCGGGTGTAGACGCTAGTGAGTGAAAAATCAAACTCAGTATTCATGCGCCATAGTTGAACCTATAGAGGTGAAGGGTTAATAGGAGGTGATGTTTATGATCAACCTATAAGAATCTAATGTTTTACTAGATTTTATTAACAATGGTGTTTAACACTTAACTAACTCAAGGTTTTGAAATTCTAGTGGATTATTACTTTTAGAAAGATAGTGGTTTTTAATCTTGCAAGAAAACTGCTTTCCAAGAGGACGGATCCCACGGTTCCTTTACAAAAGGGATCCCATTAGTATATCTTCCATGAATGTCGATCCGTGGATCCGTAGTAATGTAAATGTATTTGATAAAACATAGGTTTTACGCTTTTATACCACGAAATATGTTTTATCCTACATTTTCTTTTAGCATGCATACGTGACTTCTAATGTATCACGAAGGAGTATAACACATATAAAACAAAAGAAATGATAAACACATTATGATAAGAATAATATAGATAAACTAGATTATTAATAATATTGCATTTCAATACTTAGGATGATACAAAGGATTGGGTATATAACCCCAATATAGATCAACAACACAAAGTAAATGTCTCCATATGTGAACTTCATCATAGGGAACACAAGTGCGATGAGTGTTAGGGCGATGAGCACGAAAAGCGATGTAAATCATGTTGATGACGGATCTTCTTGGTTTCGGATGAAATGAGGAGGAAGATGAAGTTTTTAAATGAGAGGAATTTTGAAATTGGAAAATTTGAAAAGTGAAGGTTTGATTAGAGGGTCGACGGTGGGAGTATAAATAGGGAATTTTTGAAATTGTGTTTTGTTTTATTATTGATTTAAGAAGAAATAAAACATAAGTTATATATACGAAATATAACACGATGTGAAAGAAAGGCTTCCTAATGAAGCTACATGTAAAACATGTGTAAACACAAAATCTACTCAAATAAATTCCTAACAAATAACGCTTATTTACTAAACTAATATCATTTAGATATAAGTGGAAAGTCATACCGAGTGCACTTAGAATGTCTTTACAAATGACAAATGTCACTTAGACAATTCCCGCCTTTTGCTTAAGATACCTTCTTAAGGAAGGTATTCTTGTTACCAAGCGCCTCCTAAAGCTTGGTGGGTATGAGCTTTGACTAATCAATATCACAAAGAAGATTAGTGCATTTAAATGAAAAGATATAAAAGATGTTGTTATCAACTCAACATCCAAACATATAGTTTTGAAAACATGGTGTTTGTTTTATGAAAACCTTCTTTGTAGTTTTCAATTAACTATGGATCGTATCAAGTTTTTAAAGTACAATATACTTCAAGAAACTTGGTAACGAAGCTCGATGCCAATTGTGGAAAACTAGAAGGGGGTTGAATAGTTTTACCAATTAAAACTTCCTTTAAACTATTTAGATCGACTTATGTCAATCTATTTGGTTGTGTGTGTTGAATGTTGATAAACAAGCATATAAAGATATGTAATGAAAAGATAAGAGTAAGAAGCACAAAACCACAACGCGAGTATTTATAGTGGTTCGCTACAAGGACACCTTCCTTGCCCTACTCCACTCCCGAGTCACCTACTCGAGAGTTCAGAACACTACACCAACTCCTTATGGCGGAGAAGCCTTCACAACGCCGCTTAACCTTTTCCGGACAAAGCTAAATACCGAGTTCTTTCACACCAAGGCGAACCACACCTAACACAACGCCGCCTACCCTTTATACGGTGCTAGGCTAACCACGAGTTCTTTCACACCTTAGAGAACTAATCCTTCACAACGCCGCCTTACCCTTTATTAGGTACTAGGCTAAGCACCTAGTTCCATTGCAATGGAGGAACTACTACCACACTACACCAACGACTAATCCCAAAGGAAATCTACTCCTTTACAACATCATCAAGGACATCAATATCCTTGGATCTAATGCTAGTCTATCTAGTACATCAAACACACCATATCGAATGTACATCTAAGGCACCTTTCACTAATGCCTTTGATTAGATCTACAAGACACCTTTCACTAATGTCTTGTGTCTTCACTTCTAAGCATCTTTCACTAATGCTTCTTGTCTTGACTTCTAAGCACCTACCACAAGTGCTTATCCTATAGACGATATATACCCTTCACTAATATCTTCGTCTTGACACTTGAGACATCTTTCACTAATGTCTTCAACACTACACTTCTTTGAAGAAAGAAAGAGATCATCAACAAGAGGACTTCAATAGCCTTGATGATGAGGAAGCATGGCAACTCATGGACTTGAGCTTGCTCGACTTCAAAGGTGGTGATCTTGCCTTTAAGAGGAACCTAAAAGATCACACAAAAACAAGACTACAAACATAGATCTCTTGGATCTAAGGTTAGTGAGATTTAACTCAGGGGAGAAAGTATGTTGGAGAGAGGTGAGGTACAATGAAGAAATGGCTCACTATTTATAGAGGAAAATCCTCATTGCTTCCCGGATCCCACGGATCCTACCACAAGGGATCCGCTAGCACAAAGCCGTGGATCCGTGGTCCGCCCTCTTTGCCCATGGGTATTTTATGGTTATGGGTCATGGGTCATGGGTTATGGGTTGATCCATGGTTTTCTTTCTAGATACAATGTACCTTAAGGATACATTGAACTTGGTTAAGTGGTATATATAAAACCATGGGTTATGGGTCAAAACCATTTGCTAGTTTTTATCTATTTAGTATATAATTGTTTTTACCCATTTTAGTATATACTTGTTTTAACCCATTTTAGTATACTTAGCTTAAGTATGTGTTAACTCAATATGTAAACACTAGTTGTTGTACATATATATCTAAATCATAGAAACACTTATACTTGTTAAGCCAATATGTAAACACTAGTTGTTGTACATATATATATCTAGATCATAAAATCACTTATACTTGTTTTAGTGTTTTATGTGAATATGTTAGAAAACTATTAGTTCAAACCATTTACGTATTTTATTTGTTTCGTTAATATGATTTTACTTTTATTATCGACAAAACATTAGAAGATCGTAAAATATAAATAAACGTTTTTACAGCTTATTTTTATTAACAATTGTATCTAATAAGAAACCCATGGATCAACCCATAAACCCATAACCAAAATACCCATGGGCAAAGAGGAGCGTCCCACGGATCCCTAGGATTACACTAGACGGATCCCTTGTGGAAGGGATCCGTGGGATCCGGGGAACAGTAAGCTTTCTCCTTTATAAATAGTGAGCCATTTCTTCCTTTTGGCTTGCCACTCTTACACATACTTTCCCCAAGTATTGTAACTCTCTAACCACTGATCCTACGGGATCTTTCTATGTAGTTTGTCTTTTGTTTTTGTGTGATTCTCTAGGTTCCTCTTAAAGGCGAGATCACCACTTCTTGAAGTCGAGCAAGCTCAAGTCTATGAGTTGCCATGCTTCATCATCATCAAGACAACTGAGGTTCTCTTATTGATAGTTCCTTCTTCCTCCGTAGATGTGTTGTGTTGAAGGCATTAGTGAAGGATGCCGAAAGAGTCAAGACAAAAGCATTAGTGAAAGATGCTTAACGTCCATGTCAAAAGCATTAGTGAAGAATGCTAAAGGTTTCAAGACGAAGGCATTAGTGAAAGATGCCAAGCGTTGTGTCAAAGGCATTAGTGAATGATGCCTAGGAATCAAATCAAGTGGCATTAGGGAAGAATGCCTAGGTCGTATAATCGATGAGGTGCATCGTTCTACATATAGTATTAGTTTATTTCCAAGGATGGTGATATCCTTGATGGTGTTGTAATAAGGAGTAGATCTCCTTGGATTAGGTGTTGTGTTGTGTTGGGTAGTAGTTCCTCCATAGTAATGGAACTAGGTACTTAGCCTAGTACCTAATAAAGGGTAGGCGACGCTGTGGTAGGTGTGGTTCACCTTGGTGTGAAAGAACCCGTGGTTAGCCTAGTACCGAAAAAGAGTAGGCGACATTGTGAAGGCTTCTCCGCCATAAGGAGTTGGTGTCGTAGTGATTACGAACTCTCGAGTAGGTGACTCGGGGAGTGGAGTAGGGCAAGGAAGGTGTCCTTGTAGCCGAACCACTATAAATACTTGTGTCGTGATGATGTGCTTCTTACTCTTTATCTTTCATTACACATTTATATATCTATCTATCAAAGTCCAACACAAACAACCAAATAGATTAACATAAGTTGATCCAAATGTTTTAAAATGAAGTATTAATTGGTAAAACTATTAAACCCCCTCTTCTAGTTTTCCACAATCACTTTCTTCGAGACAATGTTCAAAAAGGAAACATCTCAATTGAGAATGTATCCTCCGAAGACAACATTGCCGACATTCTAGCCAAGCCTCTCAAACGAGAACCATTTAATCTTCTTAGACTTGGTTTGGGGTTAATGGAACCAAACATGTAGGTAAAACATAGTCTAAACCTTAGACAAACAAAACAAAACAAATTTGTTTGAAACTGCTACTGTTCCCACGGCACCAAACGACAACAAAGGCGGAACCATTTTCTTGGTGTCGTCTCGTCCGTGGTGACTACAGTTGCGAAAATGCTACCTACAAAACATCTTCTTCCTCACAACCTACTTTACCAAAACGTGTAAACATTAGACCTAACTCATCATTGACATTTTCTCATCCACGAATCACTGAAGATAACAACATTGTAAGTATCCTAACTACATTTTATCTCTTAATTATGAGTCTAGTATTCTAATTTGTGCACAAAATCATTACATGGGGATTATGTATATTCTTGTAACAAAACATGGATTCAATTGGCAAATTGCATAACTAGCATTGAAATTAGGTACTACATTGTCACATTGCATAAACAAATCATGTTTCCCACTAATCAAAAGATAATGACTATGAGGTTTTATTCAAATAACCAAACACCCCATGTCAATTTTTTTTGAAAAGCTTCTCACTTGTAGGAAAACAATTTTTCATTGTTAATACAAATAGAAACGTTAAATTTTCATCACTTGCATGCTCCTGAATACTAAAGGTATTGCATAATTAATATGCATTCCCGGGTATATTCAAATGAAGCCACATTGAATTAGGAGCGTTTGGGTTATCTCAAACCGTTTGCCAAACACCCCCACTAAAAACCATTTTATGCATAAAATGAGTCGAGATAATCGCAACTCCAAATCGTTTTCATATAGGCACACACTAGAACCAAAACGTTAAGTTTATTCTCATTTTTAACATGTAAATTCTTGCTCATAGGAATAACCATGGTAGCCGCAAGATTCTATGATCACAAGGATACCCTTAACTACATTCCCAAACATCACAAAACCATGGAACTCTCCAAGGAACAAGTTGAAATCTTTAAGAGTCTAGAAACAAGGTACTTCCATGAGGGTAGAACCATTCATTCCTCTTTTATCGACAATACCAATCTACGTCAAGAACTAGCCGCCATTCACTTCGATTGTCTCCTTGACATTAATGAACCCATTTGTCCTAGGTTTCTGTTAGAGTTCTATGCTACTGTCACCGGTTTCATTGATGTGGAAGATGAGTTTAGCCTTAGGTTTAGGATCAATCAAAACGACTACACCATCTCCTTAATCCAATTTGCTCAAGTGCTAGAAATTCCCAACCGAGGGACATGTGTCTACTCGGATAAGTGGTCACTCACTATCCATGAGGCAATCAATGACCGCTCTCTTCCCTACCAAACTCCTTTAGCGGATAAGGATGTCATCCGTGAGCGCCTCTTAACCAAGAGCCGCTCCAACCCGTGTCACCCGAAGGGAAAGGAGGTGAACCGAGATCCATATGGAATGGAGCTCAATGAACTTAAGCCCGAATTTAAGAAATGGGAGGAACTACTTAGAGCCAACGTCATTAGTACCATAGGGAATAGGGACCATATCAATGCTTGCCTTTGTCACATGCTCTATAACTTGTCTACCCGTCAACCATTCAATCT
The DNA here is from genome assembly GCA_022545495.1 of Chrysanthemum lavandulifolium. NCBI lineage: Eukaryota > Viridiplantae > Streptophyta > Magnoliopsida > Asterales > Asteraceae > Chrysanthemum > Chrysanthemum lavandulifolium. The sequence goes on from CM040240.1 coordinate 105,798,874, forward strand.
AGCCTACTACATTATTAGGAGAATGGTTGACATTCCAACTCAAGGATCGGTTGCTCTTCCTTACGGGATGCTTCTCACACGTCTCTATAGAGCCTTTGCACCAATTCCACCAAGCCCAAAAGGGTTGCAGATTGACTATGAGCTCATCCCTCATATCTTTGTGCCCTTGAGTGACGAGCGAGTGGCTAAGACTAAAGGCAAAAGAACAAAACCTCCAACTCCATCATCATCATCATCATCAAATAGCTCCGAGGATGGTCTTACAAATTCTCGCCTTCCACCTTATGAGTATTATGCGTCTCTTCCCGAGATTGAGAATAAATCAGCGGAGTTCAAGCAAACCAAAGGGATGTTCAAGTGCCTTGGTAGGATGATGAACAAGATTTACAAGAAGTTGGACAAGTGAGGTTCATTTTAAGGAGTGTTTGGAACAAGACAATAACTTTGATGTATGATACAATTTGGTTGCTTTTAATTTGTAGGATGATAATATAACTTAAAACAATGATGTATGCTAACAATTTAATGCAAGGGGATAACACAAGTGTGTTATCAAATTTTACCCATTTTCACTTTAATGTGAAAATCGTTAGCCCTTGGTCAAAGTCTATGCTCCACTATATTTGTGTATGTGTTATTTACATTTCCTAACTAGAAGTAATTAATGTCACATGTTTTGAGCAAAATTTCAGGTTTCGGAAAAGTCCTCGACACCTAAAAACCTATTCTGTGGTGATTTCTGGTGTCCACGGATCAGACGGCACAATAAATTTGGTACCTTCTGTTATAGAAATTGGTACCGCCGTACCTGTACAGGCGGACCAGGCGGCACCCTTTTTGGGTTCCGCCTGTGTATTTTTTTAGTGCCGTGGATCCTACAGGTAAATTTATGAATTTCGCTTATTTCGACATTCCAAATTACCATACATTGCTTCTAAGTTAATCTTAACTAGTTATTACCCATATTAGAACTAGTATAACACACTTAGGCCTATAGGATATCCATTTCCCACCAAAATTCAAAAATTTCAAACATCCACCCAAGGAGCCCTTTTGCATAAAGGAAGGAACCAAAAATTTGGTTCCTTGCAATCCATGGGTAATCTGATTGTTAGGATCTCATAATCATTAGAACACATTTATTGCAAATCTTTGTCTCTTCACTCCATCCTTCTTGTATGGATTGACTTGGGTGATATGACTAGCATTAAACCCACTTCAAAATCATTAGAAACCTCATCTCTTCTATGGTTTAACATCAAATCAAACACATTTCTCCATAATTCTCCATTCCTATAAATTAAGAGCTTTTACCATGATCATCTTCACACCTTCTCAATTCTCACCATCTACTAGCAAAAGCTTAAGTCAAAATGAATAAATCTTCACCATCAACCAAGCCTTGCAAGAAAACCGCTAGAATAAGCATAAGACCTTGTTGCTTTGTCAACATAAGCTCTTCTAACGAGTCCTCTCCATTAACCATCTCATCTCCCATAAGGGATGACACAACCCTCACCTTGGCTACTCCTATACCACCTCCAAAATCAACTATCACTATCACTACTCCACCACCAACAAAGACTCCTAGCTCACCACAACCGGCTCTCATCCAAACATCAAAATCACCATCACCTCCAAAATCTCCAACACTCATCCCATTGGAGTTATTCTCTACACCACCTACATCTCCAAATCCATTTTTGGAAGACTTGGAGGACTTACCTCCTATGCCCAATCATCCACCACCACTACCATCCTTTGGTACTATTGAGTGAATAGCTCATGAGTCTCCACGTCCATCATTTGACCCAAACGCCCCGTTAGGGCCAAGACCTCTTCTTTTCCATCCCATCCACAAGGAAATCCATGGTCCTTTGTATGGGGATCAACCACTTCCTACATCAATGCATCCTCACTTAGAGGACATTGAGGAATCCATGTGGGAAGATCACCCCACCAAAGAAGAGATTCAAGCCGAACTCCATCATCTCCACCAATTTTCACATATGGTGGATTCTCATCTAAGTGATGCTATGCAAATGCAATGTGCTTTGCTAACCTCCATAATCACCACTCCAAACACCAACACCAACACCTACACCATTCCACCACAACAAAACCATGAACCATACTACCCTCCTAGGCATGGTTGCTCAAATTGTGAGCGAACCGCCCAAATAACCGAAAGGACTCGGGTGATGGTCCATGAGCTCCAAGAGGAAATGAGGTTCATCCTCAATCACATCCTAGAGTGCCTAAATGCTCTTGCTCATTCACCACCTCAATAGGAGGGTCCTAGATTATTTCTTTTAAGCATTTTTTATTTTCTAGGATTTTTCTTGTATTTTTTTTTCTAGGATAATTCTTTTTTAAGATTTTATTATTGTACTAAACACTTCATTGTGTTCTCTTTTCATGATTATTAAATCACGAAATTTTTTAACAAATGAATGGTGTTTCTTATATTGTTGTTGCTTGTTACATGGTGTTTGGAAATGCTTGTGATGATGCTTATAACTAACAACCTTTTTGTAGCTTTTTCACAATCCATGTATCTTTCTCTTGGCACCCAATTTACGGGGAGCATTGGTCAAGGGGGATATAATGGCTCGGGCTCATTACACATTCCGCCTCGCATCTTCTTTTTGTTGAGACAAAATGGGGGAAAAATATATAGAACTTGGTTATATTTGACTTTCTGAAAAAGTCAACTGCACTCTTTGACTTTCTGAAAAAGTCAACATCATGCTTCATCTAGTGAAGACTTTGACTTTCTGAAAAGTCAACATCATGTCTAAATTAGACACACTTGCATTATCATTTTTATTTTCAAGTTCTAAAACTAATATTTTTATAGCTCTTGTACAATCTTTACATCTTTTATAAAAATAAAATTTATGTTTTGTTCTCAACAAAAAGGAGGAGATTGTTAATACAAATATTGTCATTAAACGTTATTTACATTTTTGATCTTTACCTAAGTTTTGTTAACGACAAAAGTAATTTAATTTTTATAAAGCTTAAAGCTTGTCAAGTTTAATAGATATTAAAACAAGCTTTTCCAAAATAGTATCTTCATCACTCAAGCATTTACATTGTGATTAATCATATCTTGATATGAATCTAAACCATAATGTATGATAGTAGTTTTTAGTTCAAGAATGTTTTGGTTTCTTAAAAACTAAACAATACATATGTATTTACATATTTCTAAAAATAGAAAACATCATGTAGTGCATCATTAAAATCCTTAGAAGATTTCACTAGATTCTATATGTAGATTTAGACTCTACATATCTTACACAATCTTGGATAGATATGGTTGACTTTGGTAAGATTTTGAGATCTTGTCATCGAACCTCGGCAAACCAAATATTAACAAGCGCGGAACCCTTTTAAGGGTTCCGTGGTCCATGGTGCTTGGCGATGTTTTGGCTATAAATAGCAAAGCCAAACCAAGTTGTTTTTCATCCCTTTCTATCATATTCTCATACATTCCTTCTCTCTAACATTTCTAACTCGCCTCATATCATATTAGTGATCTCTTTATAGCAGAGAAGATCAAGATACATTCAAGCTTCAACAAGAAGTTGGAAGTCTTGTTTGTTTGTTGTTGTATGATCTTGTGTTGATTCATACATCATTGTTGTACCAAACCATCATTATCTTGTGAGTGTGAGTGGTTAGTATTTTAGTCCTTAAAATACATTGTGTGTAGGAGTGGTTGTACCCTTGAAAGAACTCGACATCTAGCTTAGTGTCGGAAATAGTGTGTGTTTAAGTGTAAAGGTTTCTCCGGTGGTGAAAGGAGCTTGTTGACTAGTGAAGTTAAACTCTTGAGTGTGAGACTCGGGGAGTGGAGTAGGGCAAGGAAAAAGAGTCCTTGTAGACCGAACCACTATAAACAACTTGTTGTGGTTTGATTGTTTCTTTCCTTATATACTCTTTATATATTGTTTGCATATTTCATTAACATATCTAAGATCAATATCAATTGATCTTTCAAAAAGTTTCAAAACAAAGTTTTTAATCGGTAAACTATTCAACCCCCCTTCTAGTTTTCCACAAAGTCAACCATATCTATCCAAGATTGTGTAAGATATGTAGAGTCTAAATCTACACAAAGTATCTAGTGAAATCTTGTAAGGATTTCAATGATGCACCACATGATGTCATTTGTTTATTTTTCTATTTTTAGAAATATGTTAAAATGTAAATACATATGTAATATTTTGTTTTAAGAAACCAAAACATTCTTGAACTAAAAATACTAACATACATTATGGTTTAGAGTCACATCAAAATATGATTTAATCACAATGTAAATGCTTGAGTGATGAAGATATTATTTGAAAAGCTTGATTTAATATCTATTAAACTTGACAAGCTTTAAGCTTTATAAAAATTAAATTTACTTTTGTCGTTAACAAAACTTAGGTAAAGATAAAAAATATAAATAACGTTTAATGACGATATTTGTATTAACAATCTCCCCCTTTTTGTTGAGGACAAAACATAAATTTTATTTTTATAAAAGATGTAACGATTATACAAGAATTATAAAAATATTAGTTTTTAGAACTTGAAAGATAAAGATGATAATGCAAGTATGTCCAATTTAGACATGATGTTGACTTTTTCAGAAAGTTAAGATATTCAGTTGACTTTTTAGAAAGTCAAGGTCTTCTTTAGTTGAAGTATGATGTTTGACTTTTCACAAAGTCAAAGTATGCAGTTGACTTTTTCAGAAAGTCAAATATGACCAATATCTATATATTTCTCCCCCTTTTTGTCTCAACAAAAAGAAGATGCGAGGCGGAATGTGAAATGAGCCCGAGCCATTATCTCCCCTTGACCAATGCTCCTCCTAAATTGGGTGCCAAGAGAAAGATACATGGATTGTGAAAAAGCTACAAAAAAATTGTTAGTAATAAGCATCCTCACAAGCATTTCCAAACACCATGTAACAATCAACAACAATATAAGAAACACTATTCATTTGTTAAAATTTTTCATGATTTAAGAATCATGAAAAAGGAACACAATGAAGTGTTTAGTACAATGATAAAATCCTAAAAAAGAGATTATGCTAGAAAATTAAAAAAATACAAGAAAAATCTTAGAAAATAAAAAAATGCTAAAAGAAAATGAGCTAGGACCCTCCTATTGAGGTGGTGGATGAGCAAGAGCATTGATGCGCTCTAGGATGTGATTGAGGATGAACCTCATTTCGTCTTGAAGCTCATGGACCATCACTCGGGTCCTTTCGGTTATTTGGGTGGTACGCTCACAATTGGAGCAACCATGTCTAGGGGGTAGTATGGTTCATGGTTTTGTGGTGGTGGAATGGTGGAGGTGTTGCTGTTTGGAGTGGTGATTATGGAGGCTAGCAAAGTACTTTGCATTTGCATAGCATCACTAAGATGAGAATCCACCATATTTGAAAATTGGTGGAAATGATGGAGTTCGGCTTGAATCTCTTCTTTGGTGGGGTGATCTTCCCACATGGATTCCTCAATGTCTTCTATATGAGGAGACATTGATGTAGGAAGTGGCTGATCCCCATACAAAGGACCATGGATTTCCTTATGGATGGGGTGGAAAAGAAGAGGTCTTGGCCCTAACGGGGCGTTTGGGTCAAAAGATGGTCATGGAGACTCATGAGCAATTCGCTCAATAATACCAAAAGATGGTAGTGGTGGATGATTGGGCCTAGGAGGCAAGTCCTCCAAGTCTTCCAAAAATGGATTTGGAGATGTAGGTGGTGTAGAGAATAACTCCAATTTGATGAGTGTTGGAGATTTTGGAGGTGCTGGTGATTTTGATGTTTGGATAGGAGCCGGTGGTGGTGAGCTAGGAGTCTTTGTTGGTGGTGGAGTAGTGATAGTTATTGGTGATTGTGGAGGTGGTGTAGGAGTAGCCAAAGTGAGAATGGTCTCATCTCTTATGGGTGATGAGATGGTTAATGGAGAAGACTCGGAAGAAGAGCTTATGTTGACAAAGCAACAAGGTCTTACGCTCATTCTAGCTGTTCTTTTGCAAGGCTTTGTTGATGGTGATGACTTAGTCATTTTAGCTTAAATTTTTGCTAGTAGATGAGAAGTTTTGAGAAGGTGTGAGGATGATCATGGTAAAAGCTCTTAATTTATAGGAATGGAGAATTATGGAAGAATGTGTTTGATTTGATGTTAAACCATAGAAGATATGAGGTTTCTAATGATTTTGAAGTGGGTTTAATGCTAGTCATATCACCCAAGTCAATCCATACAAGAAGGATGGAGTGAAAAGACAAAGATTTGCAATAAATGTGTTCTAATGATTATGAGATCCTAAGAATCAGATTACCCACGGATTGCAAGGAACCAAATTTTTGGTTCCTTCCTTTATGCAAAAGGGCTCCTTGGGTGGATTTTGAAATTTTGAATTTTGTGGAAATGGATATCCTATGTGCCTAAGTGTGTTACACTAGTTCTAATATGGGTAAATTCTAGTTAAGATTGACCTAGAAGCAATGTATGGTAATTTGGAATGTCGAAATAAGCGAAATTCGTAAAATTACCCGTAGGATCCACCGCACTGTGGTTCACACAGCGGAACCCTTAAAAGGGTGCCGCCGTCACTCGCATGTGCACGACGGTACCAAATTGCATAACAGACGGTACCAAATTTTTGGTGCCGTCTGATCCGTGGACACCAGAAAAGTTCACATAACAGTTTTTTAGGTGTCGAGGAGTTTTCTGAAACCTGAAATTTTGCTTAAAACATGTGACATTAATCATTTCTAGTTAGGAAAAGTCAATAACACATATACAAACATAGTTGGGCATAGATTTTGACCAAGGGCTAATGATTTTCACATAAAAGTAAAAATGGGCAAAATTTGATAACACACTTTTGCTATCCCCTTGCATGAAATGGTTAGCATACAACATTGTTTTAAGTCATATTATCATCCTACAAATTAAAAACAACCAAATTGTATCGTACATCAAAGTTATTGTCTTGTTCCAAACACTCCTTCAAATGAACCTCACTTATCCAACTTCTTGTAAATCTTGTTCATCATCCTACCAAGGCACTTGAACATCCTCTTGGTTTGATTGAACTCTGCCGATTCATTCTCAATCTCGGGGAGAGATGCATAGTACTCTTGAGGTGGTAGGCGAGAATTTGGAAGACCATCCTCGGAGCTATTTGATGATGATGATGATGGAGTTTGAGGTTTTGCTCTTTTGCCTTTAGTCTTAGCTACTCGCTCGTCACTCAAGGGCACAATAATGTGAGGGATGAGCTCATAGTCAAGCTTCAACCCTTTTGGGCTTGGTGGAATGGGTGCAAAGGCTCTATAGAGATGGGTGAGAAGCATCCCGTAAGGAAGAGCAACCGATCCTTGATTTGGAATGTCAATCATTTTCCTAGCAATGTAGTAGGCTAAATTGAATGGTTGACGAGTGGACAAGTTGTAGACCATGTGACAAAGGCAAGCATTGATATGGTCCCTATTTCCTATAGTGCTAATGACATTGGCTCTAAGGAGTTCCTCCCATTTCTTAAATTTGGGCTTAAGTTCATTGAGCTCCATTCCATATGGATCTCGGTCCACTTCCTTTCCCTTTCGGGTGACACGGGTTGGAGCAGCCCTTGGGTTAAAGAGGTGCTCACGGATGACATCCTTATCCGCTAAAGGAGTTTGGTAGGGAAGAGAGCGGTCATTAATTGCATCAAGGATAGTGAGTGACCACTTATCCGAGTAGACACATGTCCCTCGGTTGGGAATTCCTAGCACTTGAGCAAATTGGGTTAAGGAGATGGTGTAGTCGTTTTGATTGATCCTAAACCTAAGGCTAAATTCATCATCCTCATCAATGAAACCGGTAACACTAGCACATAATTTTAACACAAACCTAGGACAAATGGGTTCATCGATGTCAAGGAGACAATCGAAGTGAATGGCGGCTAGTTCTTGACGGAGATTGGTTCCGTCGACAAAGGAGGAGTGAATGGTTCTACCCTCATGGAAGTACCTTTGTTGTAGACTCTTAAATATTTCGACTTGTTCTTTGGAGAGGCCCTTGGTTTTGTGATGTTTGGGAATGTAGTTTAGAGTATCCTTGTGATCATAGAATCTTGCGGCTACCATGGTTATTCCTATGAGCAATAATTTACATGTTAAAAATGAGAACAAACTTAACGTTCTGGTTCTAGTGTGTGCCTATATGAAACCGATTTGGAGTTGCGGTTATCTCGACTCATTTTATGCATAAAATGGTTTTTAGTGGGGGTGTTTGGCAAAAGGCATAAGATAACCCAAACGCTCCTAATTCAATGTGGCTTCATTTGAATATACCCGGGAATGCATATTAGTTATGCATTAACTTTAGTATTCAAGAGCATGCAAGTGATGAAAATTTTACGTTTCTATTTGTATTAACAATGAAAGATTGTTTTCCTACAAGTGAGACGCTTTTCAAAACTTTTGACACGGGGTGTTTGGTTATTTGAATAAAACCTTATAGTCATTATCTTTTGATTAGTGGGAAACATAATTTGTTTATGCAATGTGACAATGTAGTAGCTAATTTCAATGACTAGTTATGCAATTTACCAATTGAATCCATGTTTTGTACAAGAATATACATAATCCCCATGTAATGAATTTGTGCACAAATTGGAATCCTAGACTCATAATTAAGAGATAAAATGTAGTTAGGATACTTACAATGATGTTATCTTCAGTGATTAGTGGGTGAGAAGATGTCAACAATGAGTTAGGTCTAATGTTTACACGTTTTGGTAAAGTAGGTTGTGAGGAAGAAGATGTTTTGTAGGTAGCATTTTTGCTACTGTTGTCACCACGGACCAGACGACACCAAAAATATGGTTCCGCCTTTGTTGTCGTTTGCGCCGTGGGAACAAGAGTGCTTTTAAACAAATTTGTTTTGTTTTGTTTGTTCTAAGGTTTAGACTATGTTTTACCTACATGTTTGGTTCCATTAACCCCAAACCAAGTCTAAGAAGATTAAATGGTTCTTGTTTGAGAGGCTTTGTTATAATGTCGGCAATGTTGTCTTCGGAGGATACTTTCTCAATTGAGATGTTTCCTTTTTGAACGTTGTCGCGAAGAAAGTGATGACGGATTTCAATATGCTTCGTGCGAGCATGTTGGACGGGATTTTTGCTGAGATCAATAGCTCCTTTGTTGTCGCAAAATATAACGATATCGTTGAGATGAATTTCGTAATCTACAAGAGCTTGCTTCATTCAAAGAGCTTGTTGAGATGCTTTTCCGGCTGAGACGTATTCGGCTTCAGTAGTTGAGATCTTGGTTTAAAAATGTGCGCATCATTGCGTAAATTGCGTGCATCATTGCATTGCTTTTAGGATTTCGCATCATGATACCTAATGCGAGGCCATCCCAAAATGCACTCGCATTAGACTGCAATTTGCCGCATTCGTGTAATGCTAGCAACGGTCGCAATTGTCGCAATATGGAATTTAAGTCATTTTGAAAAAAATAAACCATTTAGAAGAAGATAAAACTATTTTAATGGACTTTGAAAAACAGAAGCTGTTGAAAGACTTCTAAAACAAACTCAATAACAACATCCAAATTACCCTTCGGTTCAAGATCATTCACCATTAACATGATTTGAAATCCCACAAACAATCATCTTATTATAACTTCATGTTATGCAATAGTTCATATTGTTCTTTGATCATAAATAATCATACATGTTAAATAGTTGACCTGAAAATCATATGTGTGATTAAAATTTGACTAAAATTTTTAGTTTTGACTTTTGTTGTTGATTTGGTAATGAATGAATTATGATTGTTAGCACCGGTATAACTTATCAGTATACCTTTAACATATTATAATATCATGTTATCATGTATATGTATAGAATAGAATTTAATCATTCACGTTCAACCGCATTATTACTAACAATAACAAGGATCTAGAAATTATGAAATTCAAGATCCCAAAATTAAAAATAAATTTACATGTTCATCCTGTTCGAAAGTAATTAAAGAAGGAGTTTCTCGTTTAAAACAAAATTTAGTTGGAGTTTAAAATGTTGTTTCTAAGTATTTTATGTCCTGACTTATTGAATTATTTGTTTTACAAATAGATTATTTGCCTATTTTTTTGTGACTTTGTGACTTATTTGTAAATTTATTGCATTTACTTGGTAATTTTTTTAATTTACTACGTATAAATAATTTTTGTATTTTTTAATACGAAACACATCGCGTCCAAAATGCGCTCGCATTCGCAACACGCATCACGCATCGGCCTTTGGTACCTTTAACGCATCGGATCGCAAAACGCAATTTTAAACCCAGGTTGAGATAGCTAAAGCCGTTTGCTTCTTTGCAAACCATGAGGTGAGACAATGTCCGACAAAAGTGCAAATACCACTTGTACTCTTTCTATCGACATAGTCACCGGCATGGTCCGAGTCGGCATACACTATAGTTTCTACATCCGTTCCTTTGGGATACCATAATCCTAAACATGTCGTTCCCTTAATGTATCTAAATATCCTTTTTAAGGCTTCTAAGTGTGATGCCTTGGGATTTTCTTGAAAGCGAGCACATAGACAAACACTAAACATAATGTCGGGTCTACTAGCCGTGAGATAGAGTAGACTACCAATCATTCCTCTATATTTAGTGTTATCTACCGATTCACCTTCCTCATCCTTGGTGAGTTTAGTGTCCGAAGACATGGGTGTCTTAGTTGGTTTTGAATCTTCAAGACCAAATTTCTTAAGCATATCTTTTATATAATTAGATTGGTTAAAGAATATGCCATCTTCTAGTTGTTTAATTTGAAGTCCTAGAAAGAAGTTTAATTCACCCATCATACTCATCTCAAACTCATCGTGCACGATTTTAGAGAAATCATCACATAGCTCTTGACAAGTTGATCCGAATATGATGTCATCAACGTATATTTGAACAATGATAATATGTGATTCCTTTTTCTTGGTAAAAAGAGTATTATCTACTAATCCCATGGTGTATTTGTTTTCAACAAGAAACGTCTTAAGTCTATCGTACCAAGCTTTTGGTGCTTGCTTAAGACCGTATAATTCTTTCTTGAGTTTGAAGACATGATGTGGTTTCTCAAAGTCGGTAAAACCGGGAGGTTGAGCAACATATACTTCTTCGTTAATAAACCCATTAAGAAATGCACTCTTATCATCCTTTTGAAATAATTTAAAGTCATAAGAACATGCATATGCAAGTAAGATTCTAATAGACTCGATCCTAGATACCAGTGCATAAGTTTCATCATGATCAATCCCCTCTTGTTGATTATAACCTTGTGCGACAAGCCTAACTTTGTTTCTAGACACTACACCATTTTCATCCATTTTATTTCGAAAAACCCATTTCGTTCCAATTATAGTTTGATCTTTAGGTTTTGGAACTAACTTCCAAACATCATTTCTAACGAATTTGTTTAACTCTTCTTGCATAGCAATTACCCAAGATTCATCTTTTATTGCTTCATTTATGTTTTTCGGTTCAATGATAGATACGAAACAAAAATGATTACTTTGATTTTGGCCTTGTGATCTTAAGGTTCTTTGATTAAGTTGTCATATGACCTTTTCTAAAGGATGACTTTTGGATTCTTTGATGTTTATAATTTCATTATTTAATGGTTCATCTTCCTTGTCATTTTCAATTATTTCTTGACTTTTTATAAGTTAACTTTCAACTAAGTCATCATCTACCAAAGGTGATGTCTTAGAGGGAGGTGGACTTTTGTCGAATGTTATGTTCAACGATTCCTCGACTCTCATTGTTTATTTGTTTAAGACAATGTAAGCTTTACTAGTTTGTGAGTAACCAAGAAATACACCTTCATAAGACTTTGGGTCAAACTTGGTGAGATAATCTTTAGTATTAAGAATGAAACATTTACATCCAAATACTCTAAAATATCCTAAAGTTGGCTTTTTACCTTTATATAGCTCATATGGTGTTTTGTTTAAGAAAGGACGTATTAAGACTCTATTTAAAATATATGTAGAAGTGTCAAAGGCATTACACAAAAAACTTTTGAGGAATGTTTTGTTCATTAAGCATTGTTCTACTCATTTCTTGAATGGTTCTATTTTTACGTTCTACAAGTCCATTTGATTGAGGTGTTCGAGGAGCCGATAAGTTGTGTGTTATACCATTTGCATCACAAAAGTTTCCAAATTGTGTTTCATTCTCAAATTCACGACCATGATCCGTTCGGATCGACACAATGTTAACACCTAGTTGATTTTGAATTTTCTTGCTAAGAATTTCAAATTTATCAAAAGCTTCATTTTTGTTTTCAAAAACAACGTCTAAGTAAACCTTGAGTAATCATCTACTATGACCAAAGTGTATAAGTTACCTCCATAGCTTCTTATAGCGGATGGACCAAATAAGTCCATATGTAAAAGTTCTAGACACTTAGATGTGGACACCATGTTTTTAGCCTTATGACTACTATGGGTTTGTTTACTAATTTTGCAAGCATCGCAAAAATGTTGGTCATATTTAAGATTTGGTAAATTTCTAACTAGCTCTTTTGAAGATAGGTTTTGTATAAGTCTCATATTATCGTGACCTAAGCGTCTATGCCAAAGAGTTGAGCTATCATCTAAGGTTGTTAGACAAAGTTTGTCATTAGATGTTTTATCTATTTTCATGACGTATATATTATTTTTCCTAACTCCTTTAGCTATGGTGATACCATCTTTTAGTATTTTACTACCATTTTCTTCAAATAGTACTTTATATTTTTTATCACATAATTGGCTAATACTAAGTAGATTAAATCCTAACCTATCGACATGAGCAACATTTTCAATAGTTAGGGAGTTATGAGCGATCGTACCTTTGCCAAAAATTTTGCTTTTGAGATTGCTACCAAAAGTGACATTACCTCCGTCATACTCTTGGTATGTTGAGAAGAGGCTTTTGTTGCCCGTCATGTGTCGTGAGCATCCACTATCTTTTATCCATTCATCAGGTTCCAATCCAACTTTCAAGCAATCCTAAGACATAAAGAATTCAAGCGTTTGGTCCCCAATATCTCATGGGTCCGTTTGGGTTAAACATACCATTTACTTGATTCATGTACGGAAATGATGGGTAAGAGTTCCATGGCATGTAATCAGGAGTTTGATATGGTCTAGGGAAGTTTTGATTCCAACCGTTATGTTGATAGTTGGGTTGTATGTTATGGTTGCTCTTAGGAAAGAGGCGTTTGGCAAAAGGTGTTTTATGTCGTTGTTGAGTAGTTTTAGATCTAAATTCACTTCTAGCAAGTCCTACTCCTGATGTAACAACAGGTTTTAGTTTAACACTATCCTTGGTTTTCCTTGTTACTTTGACAAATTCACTACGGTCTATATCACAAACATTCTGTGTTGCTGCAGTCCCCACGACACCAAATTTTACAAAGGACAGAGCCCTCTTTTTGGGTCCGTTGGTCCGTGCTGCACTGCAGCAGTTTTGACAGTTTGTTTGTCTTTTTCGGCCGTTTTGGTTTGACTCTTTGGAATTAACACCTCATTAAATCCTAGCCTATTCATGTTTCCAAGTGTTTTTTGAATTGTAACTATTTCATTGGCACAAGAAATGTTTTTGTTAAACCTTTTAAATTTAGAATTATGATCGATTAGAACATCTTGTGTGAGCTTTAGTTTTTCTATTTCAAGATTAAGCTCTTGACATGATTTGCAACCATCATCATTTGCTTTTCCCTTTTCTAATCGTTTTGAATTTTCTTTTAACTCATAGACTTCATTTTCTAAAAATTCCTTTTTAGTCTTTAAAAACTTATTTTTAGTTATGAGTTTTAGACTAAGCTCACACAATTGATTATATTGTTTTTGCAAAGTGTCATCATCAATAGAGGAATAAGATGAGTCGGAATGTACCTCGTTTGACTCATGTGCCATTAGAGCGATCTCATCCTTGCTTGACTCTTCATCATCCTCACTATCACTCCAAGCGCCACTTACAAAAGCTCGTTGAGTTTTGCTTTTAGGTGGCTTGGGACAATATCCTATTAGATGACTTGCATCACCGCATCTAAAACACTTTCTTTCACGTTTGCCCTTTTTGTCATCCCGATCTTTTCGGAATGGCTTCTTTTCTTCTCGAGGTTGTCTTACAAACTTTCCTCTTCTTCTAAAGAACTTTTTGAAATCTTTAACGGCCATGGCATATTCCTCATCTTCACTACCGGAGCAAGATTCGTCATCATCGCTTGATTCCGTTCTTGCTTTTAGAGCAACGGATTTGATTTTCTCTTTCTTTCCTTTGATGATTTCCGAATCTTTCTCCATCACCATTTCATGTACTTTCAGGTTTCCGATTAGCTCGTCTAGTGTCACTTTTGAGAGATCTTTTGATTCCTCAATAGCGTCACTTTAGCTCTCCACTTGGATGGAGTGCTCTAAGAAATTTCTGAAAAGTTCTTACTACGAAAAGATTCATCAAGTGCTTTAAGAGATGTAATAATAGTATTAAAGCGAGCAAAACCACAATCAATGGTTTCAGCATCAGGGATAACAAATTGTTCATATTGTTGAACAAGAAGATCAATTTTGTTATCCTTGACTTGTGAATTTCCATGATGTGTAATAATCAAAGATTCCCATATATCTTTAGCGGTTTCACACATAAAAATTCTTTCGTATTCTTTTCTAGGCAAAGCATTATAAAGCATCATTTTAGCTTCATTATTTTTAGCTATTAATTTCTTTTGATCATCAATGAAATATCTTTTGTTGTAGAACTAAAATCCCTTTAACAATAACAAACCAAAGATCTATATCTTTTGATTTTACATATGTTTCAAAATGGTTTTTCCAATAGATAAATCCATTGGTTTCAAAGAGTGGTGGTATTTGCATAGATTGCCCTTCTTTAAAGTTATCAGAATCCATGGATCGTTTCAAGTTTATAAAATACAATATATTTAAGAAATTCTTGAGCAACGAGGCTCTGGTACCAATTGTGGAAAACTAGAAGGGGGTTGAATAGTTTACCGATTAAAAACTCTGTTTTTTAACTTATTGAAAGATCAATTAATATTGATCTTAGATATGTTAGTGAATAGTAATCAACAATATATAAAGAGTAGATAAGGAAAGAAACAATCAAACCACAACAAGTTGTTTATAGTGGTTCGTCCTACAAGGACTCTTTTTCCTTGCCTACTCCACTCCCGTGTCTCACACTCGAGAGTTTAACTTCACTAGTCAACCGATAAGGTTTTAAAGGTACCATTTTGAGGGGTCGTTTAAGTCCTTATTTGATCACTTTTGTATCCGTTATTGCTTAATATCGCCTTTTCACTTTTTAGGTCTCGTGAAGGCAAAATGTTGGAATGACACTTATTTGGACGAAAGGCGCGAATATATGAAGAAAATGGCCAAAGTCGAAATCGACACTCACGCCGCCGAATGTAGAAGGCGGCGGCGTCGGTTCTATGTACGACGCCGTCGGAGAATTGTTGTGACGGTCGAACTCAAAACTCGTGTTTTCAAGAGACGCGTCTAGTGTGAAAGAGTGAGGCCGTCGCTACTCGGACGGCCTAGATGCGATCCGCACGACGCCGGTCGAAGAGGACGGCGTCACGGACATAAGGTGGCGCCGTCGCAAGGTTAACGTGGCCAAGACGAAACCCTAATGGCGGCGACACGGCGGCGTCACTAAACATAAGGTGGCCGTCGCAATTGTAATCTTATATATAGAATCCGAATTTTTCGGTCTTTGTGTGGAGAGTCTTTGGAGTAAAAACCTAAACCGAACCTAAGGTGTCTTGTACAAGATTTTAGGTTTTTAACCCTATCTTACACCAAGATAAGTCTTTGCTTCATTAATTCAATTATGTCTTTGATTATTTGTGTGTATGCTTGCATGTTCTCCATGTCCGCTAATTTATTTGTGTGTTTGCTTAGGAAGTATGAAACTTAATTATTAAATATTGATTGGTTGTTTCTTATCTTAGTTGATTAATGATCTAGTAATGCGATAGGTCATTCGTTGTGTACTTAATGCTTGATTCATCTTTGTGAACCCTAGAGTATGATTACCGAGTGATTGTAGTCTAAACCATCCGAAGAGTGCCTTAGAGTAGAGTCTATAATCTCACGTGGATTTGTAGACAAGACCCTTTGGTAAGTTCAAAGAGTTAGGGAGAAACGATACCCTACAACTTTAGAAACACAACGCAACTAGGAATAAGACGACACTCAACCATCAATAGGAGATAATTAAGGAGTAATACAAACTAAGTAAACACATCTTTAAACTATCATACGAGCACACATTAATTAGACATAGACTCCCACAACCTTAGTTTAGATAATTAGATAATAGTAGAGTAATCGGTAGAAATACAAACCCCCAAATCCAATACCCGAGATTCGTACCTTTCCATTTTCATAAAATATAAAAGATAAAAATAATCTTCCTCAACCTTAACCTTAGCGTAGTAACTCCTACTAGCATTCCTATTCCCCAGAGAACGATATCAATACCGTGGCTTACCCTAATTACTACACTACAACGATTAGGTTCACCGCCTAGGTGTTATAAAACTTGCTCAAGAAAAGGAAGTTCCTTTGACCCCGAACGACGCGTGTAGCGTTATCAAGTTTTAGGCGCCATGCGGGAATAGAATAGCTAGTTAGTAGTCCACCTCGTTTAGGTTTCTTTGTTGATTCCTATCAAGTAAACTTTTTCTTATTTTTAGATTTCTCTTAGTCTATCCCCTTCTTCGTAACCTTTGTTCGTAATTCCATCACTTTTCATCATGGAAGGTGATAACCCACTACCATTCATCAACATACCACCAAATGACCCGCCAAGAGCCCGTACTCTTGGTGAATACTCAAGACCAAGCCACTTAGGCTATAGGAACACCATTGAGCTTCCCGACCAAGCCCAAACTACGGCCTCGATCCGACACCATCCGGTTGGTGCAAAGCGGATGTGCATTCCATGGACTTCGTTCAAGATCCAAATCAAGATCGAGGGATTTCTCAAAATCGCCGATTCCATCGACCTTGATGTTACTACTCGGGAGACCACGCTGCGTCTCTTCCAATTCTCTCACGGGACCAAGCTAGTAATTGGCTTGAGCGACTTCCCGGCTCCATCTCAAGTTGGGATGATCTTACTTCTCGCTTCCTTGCTCAATTTTTCCCACCGGGAGAACCACTAAGCTTAGGAATGACATCTTGATGTTCCAACAACGTCAAGGTGAATCTCTACTAAGCATGGACCCGATTCAAGGACTTACTTCACAAAGTCCTCATCACGGCATTGATCTTTGGCTCCAAGTCCAAATCTTTTATGATCATGTCAACTTTCCCACTAAGCGATCCATTGACCAAGCGGCCGGTGGAAAACTTAGTGATCTCACCGCAGAAGAATCATGGGAAATAATAGAGGACCTTGCCCTCTATGACAACGAAAGTTGGGATGACCCCGTGAGTCGCCCAAACCGCAAGGCAATCTCCTTGCCTCCTCCCGACCGTAGGATGATCGAACTTGAAGATCAGTTAAATTCCTCATGAGTTCCTACAAAATCCTAAGTCCTCACGACAAGTGAATCAAATCACTCTACCTTGTGAGTTATGCGGTGGTCCCCATGACACTCGTGATTGCTCAAGGCTCTCCGAACAAGCTTTTGCGACTACGCCCATACGCACTCGACGGAGCGGGAGAAGTGGTACACTTTCAAACCCGAACAAAACAACTTAGGAAACTCATACAACCCATCATGGAAAAATCACCCTAATCTTAAGTGGAACCAAAACTCAAGCACACCCCAAAGTTCATCTAGTTCATTTAATGGGTTCAATTCTTCTAATACCAGAACCCCACTAATCTTGAGGCAATTGCATCTAGATTTTGTCATCCCAAGAAACTCGATTGAATAAGCTTGAAGCGATTTTAAGCAAAAATGAGCGAGATGACAACCAAGCTTGATGCCCTCTTAAAAGCCTTCAATGAGCGGGAAATTGGAGCACTCCCAAGTGATACCATTAAGAACCTAAAGTGAATTCGATTGCATCGACTTCATGTTCTAGTTCACCATGGAGAGTGCACATCCATGCCCCTCTCACCCAACGGTTCATTCGGTAAATGCTATCAAAAGGGTTCCAAGTCATCCAAGAAATACCAAAGCCCGCACCTTTGGTAAAGCCTACTCTTGAGAAACCCGTCAATCAAGAATCCAAACCTAGTTTAGAGGAGGAGTACAAGGAACTCCATCAAGAAAACCGATTCTTGAAGTCTTAGCTCATGCACCTTATTATAATGCTTTAAAAGAAAAATATGAGTTAGAACTTAGGCTTGGGAAACATGGGTCCGCTTTTGCGAAACAACTTACCTAAGAAATTAGATGATCCCGGGCTATTCACTCTTCCGTAGACTTGGAACTTCCAAGCCACTCGATGCTTTAGCCGATTTAGGATCATGCATCAATCTCATTCCGTTGTCCTTCATGAAGCCTCAACCTAGGTAAGATTGAACCAACGGAAACTATCTTAGGATTAGCGGACGGTAGTATAGCACGTCCGGTTGAATAATAAAGGACATGGTAGTACATGTAGGAGAATTGACTCTTTGGCCGACTTTCATGTACTCGACATGAATAAGGACCCAACATGCCCATTACTAGTTGGAAGAGGATTTTAGCTACCGCTAGTGCCATCATCGATTGTAAGATGTCCAAAATAGTGGTAGGAGAGGGAGTGCTAGATCCGCTTACGATGTTAAAAACATACATACTATAAGGATGAGGAAATCCCACATGAGATAAGGTTGGATAGAGCCTTCTCGATATGGACCTTGGATTGAGAAGAACATCATAGGCCCCCAAAGACCTTTTACCTAGATAAGGCCTTTGCTAGTGCAAGAACTTTCCAAGAACAAGAATTGGCTAGGGATATAGAAGTGAACCTGTTCGAGGACGCCTTAGTATTTAGGAAGATGACCGAGTTCCTAGGAAGCTTGCCCGCTAACCTTGTCATGAATAAGTGGATAATGGAGAATCCGAACACATGTGGAATTGGAATAGACCGCTAGTGATGGTAATGGAAGGTGGCACATTAGGATACAAATCTATGATCCCGATGGTGAGATGTTCGAAAAGGCTTATTTAACCGAACTTACTACTAGGAACTTGAATGATAAGTTTGATCCTTACGACATTGTTGAGGATAGACTTACGTATATCGATGCGTAGGAGCACCACTACGAGTCTAGCTACAAGACTCTTTAAATAAAGAAAAGCGCTCGTGGAGGCAACCCATGCTTAATTGTTTGCTTGTTAGTGTCATATATCTTTTATTAATTGTTTATCCTCATGTTTAAATTTGTAAAATGCTTTATTTTGTTTTTAACTTCGCCTAAATTGCATATAAAGGTATTTTACATAAGGGATAAGTGTAGGAGGATTACACACGCTTTCAAAAGAAACGTAAACATGAGAATAACAATTAACTAAAAGATATATATATTTGTTTGTTCGAGTCAAATGCTTGTATCGAGTCATAATGGATGTTTTGCGAAATTTTTCCGATTCTAAAGATATAAATTTTCCGTAAATTTTTCCAAAATCGCAGCACCGCTTTTTGTCGGATAACTGACGGCGTCAGATTGCAACCGACGGCCGTGAAGGAGTAAAACATCGATTACTTTTTCTCGTTTCGAGCTACTTATAAATTTTTGGAATTTTCCAGTCTTAATTTTCTTAGAAATTACAGTAAACATCCATTCCACAAGCATTATATCTTAGTTTAAATCGAGTCTTATATATATTATTACCGCCGATTTTATGCGAAGGTTTCGTTTGTTTTCTTCAAGTGTGCGGTTTAGTTTGTCAAGAAGAAGTTACAAAAGATTGGAAGGAGCTTTTCACGCAATAATTCTTCTTGAAAAGAATTTAACCACCACTTTACACGGATCCTACCGAGCTAATCGGGGAGTACTAGTTTCTTTGCTTTTAATTACCTTCTTTTATCATAACTTTGATATTTCGGGAACATTGGGGACAATGTTCGGTTTAAGTGTAGGGAGGAAAATAAAACGGAACTTTGAAACTATGCTTATCCTTGACTATTTGCTTTGTCAATTGTGATTGTGTAATAAACCATGAGAAATGTCGGTTAGGGTAATTTTGGCACCAAATTTAAAATTTTTCATGACATATAAGAGTGGGCCATTAGTCTTAACAAAAGCGTCTCATGGATAGGAAGTTATATGACTAGCACAAAACCCTTTACCACCCAAATTTCACCCAAAATGCAGGATCGCCCTTAGATTAGTAGGAATTAAAAGCATTCATCTTTAATGCTTAGAGTGTGAACCTAGTATATTAGATTCTAGAACTTGTTTTGTGATGCATTCCGAGATCGCAAGTGAGGCTACACTTGTGTAGTTAGGAATAACTAAATGATAAGAGGCATTAGGATAAACCCTTGTTTGACACTGTAATATAATTACTTCTTCCACATCGGTTGAGTAATTCCCCACACCCTTTGCGTTGTACTCATCTTTAGTACACGATACCCCTAGTTAACCCCTCGTAGCCTATCCTTTTCGCGGTTCTCGTGATATTTCGGTTTTCCGAATATCAATGAAGAGCATTGTTTACACCCCACCCCCAAATATACACCCAAATCGCTTTAGCCTACCCCTTATGCACTCACTTTTAGTGCAATTATTTGTTATCACCCCAAACCCTTAGTTCAATTATCTAGTTGCTTGCATAAGTTGCTAAGTCGAGTCATATCCTTTGTATACAGCTTTTGGGATGATTGGGATTCATGGAAAAGTTAAAGTTTATGAAATGACGGAAGGGAACGTTAAATTCAAATTCCCTTTGTTTACGTAATAATGTACCCCAAGTGTTTTGATCTTTTCGATTCGGTCAAATTAGTGTTAGAATAATAAAACTCAAGTGTAGGGATATGCCTCAAATCCTAATATTTTGATGTTATCGAGAGGATGGTAGAGTAAAAGTGTATGAAAAAAAAAAAAAAAAAAAATCGAAAAAATAGAAAAAAAAGAGAAAAGAAAAAATAGAGTGAAAAAAAAAAAAAAAAAAAAACATACTGCTACCATCCTACATCTATATTTTAATTTATGTTTGTTTATTTCAGTTATCTAGAGTTTAGAGTGTCGAGTCTTGGCTTAGCAACGCCATTCTTCATATGCATTTAACATAAAGATTTTGACTTACCACCACTTAATAGCCTATCCCACCAAACCCTTATTTCCCTACCGTAAGCCTAACGTTACAACCCTTTAAAGACCTCTTTGATAGTCTTTCCTAGGTGCTACGCCAAAGCGATGGAGGTTTGATCTATTCTCAAGCCTATGGTAATCTATGTACTAGGACCGGTTAATGAGTGTTTATCTTCCATTTCCTATATTGTTATATTTCATTTATACACACGAGAGAGATGTGAGTATCCAAACACCCCATGTGAGGTGCTAGTATGTAATTCGTGCTTGTTATGACTTTCTTGGGGCTTATATGTGTTGTGGACCGCTTTGAATTAATCTTGAATGACCCTAACTTACAAATTAATTGGCTAAAGCACATTTGCTTGAGGACAAGCAAATAACAAGTGTAGGGATATTTGATAAGGTTTTAAAAGGTACCATTTTGAGGGGTCGTTTAAGTCCTTATTTGATCACTTTTGTATCCGTTATTGCTTAATATCGCCTTTTCACTTTTAGGTCTCGTGAAGGCAAAATGGGAATGACACTTATTTGGACAGAAGGCGCGAATATATGAAGAAAATGGCCAAAGTCGAAATCGACACCACAACCGAATGTAGAAGGCGGCGGTCGTCGGTTCTATGTACGGCGCCGTCGGAGAATTGCTGCGACGGGTCGAACTCAAACTCGTGTTTTCAAGAGACGGCGCCTAGTGTGAAAGAGTAGGCCGTCGCTACTCGCACGGCCTAGATGCGATCCGCACGACGCCGGTCGAAGAGGACGGCGTCACGGACATAAGGTGACGCCGTCGCAAGGTTAACGTGGCCAAGACGAAACCCTAATGGCGGCGACACGACGGCGTCACTAAACATAAGGTGACGCCGCGTAATTGTAATCTTATATATAGAATCCGAATTTTTCGGTCTTTGTGTGGAGAGTCTTTGGGTAAAACCTAAAACCGAACCTAAGGTGTCTTGTACGAGATTTTAGGGTTTTTAACCCATCTTACACCAAGATAAGTCTTTGCTTCATTAATTCAATTATGTCTTTGATTATTTGTGTGTATGCTTGCATGTTCTCCATGTCCCATAATTTATTTGTGTGTTTGCTTAGGAAGTATGAAACTTAATTATTAAATATTGATTGGTTGTTTCTTATCTTAGTTGATTAATGATCTAGTAATGCGATAGGTCATTCGTTGTGTACTTAATGCTTGATTCATCTTTGTGAACCCTAGAGTATGATTACTCGAGTGATTGTAGTCTAAACCATCCGAAGAGTGCCTTAGAGTAGGAGTCTATAATCTCTACGTGATTTGTAGACAAGACCCTTTGGTAAGTTCAAAGAGTTGGGAGAAACGCATACCCTACAACTTTAGAAACACAACGCAACTAGGAATAAGACGTGACACTCAACCATCAATAGGAGATAATTAAGGAGTAATACAAACTAAGTAAACACATCTTTAAACTATCATACGAGCACACATTAATTAGACATAGACTCCCACAACCTTAGTTTAGATAATTAGATAATAGTAGAGTAATCGGTAGAAATACAAACCCCCAAATCCAATACCGAGATTCGTACCTTTCCATTTTCATAAAATATAAAAAGATAAAAATAATCTTCCTCAACCTTAACCTTAGCGTAGTAACTCCCTACTAGCATTCCTATTCCCCAGAGAACGATATCAATACCGTGGCTTACCCTAATTACTACACTACAACGATTAGGTTCACCGCCTAGGGTGTTATAAAACTTGCTCAAGAAAAGGAAGTTCCTTTGACCCCGACGACGCGTGTAGCGTTATCATCAACAAGCTCCTTTCACTGGTGGAGAAACTTTTACACTTCGCTTACACACTATTTCTGACACTAAGCTAGATGTCGAGTTCTTTTCAAGGGTACAACCACTCCCACACACAATGTATTTTAAGGACTAAAATACTAACCACTCACAAGATTATGATGGTTTGGTACAACAATGATGTATGAATCAACATAAGATCATACAACAACAAACAAACAAGACTTCCAACTTCTTGTTGAAGCTTGAATGTATCTTGATCTTCTTTGCTACAAAAGAGATCACTAATATGATATGAAACTGAGTTAGAAATGTTAGGGAGAAGGAATGTATGAGAATTTAATGGAAAGGGATGAAAAACAACTTGGTTTGGCTTTGCTATTTATAGCCAAAATGTTCAGCAAGCACCACGGACCACGGAACCCTCAAAAGGGTTCCGCCCGTGTTAATTTGTGGTGCCGCCGAGGTCTGATAGCAAGATCACAAAATCTTACCAAATTCAACCCTATCTATCCAAGATTGTGTAAGATATGTAGAGTCTAAATCTACACAAAGTATCTAGTGAAATCTTCTAAGGATTTCAATGATGCACCACATGATGTCATGTGTTTGTTTTTCTATTTTTAGAAATATATTAAAATGTAAATACATATGTAATGTTTTGTTTTAAGAAACCAAAACATTCTTGAACTAAAAATACTAACATACATTATGGTTTAGAGTCACATCAAAATATGATTTAATCACAATGTAAATGCTTGAGTGATGAAGATATTATTTGAAAAGCTTGATTTAATATCTATTAAACTTGACAAGCTTTAAGCTTTATAAAAATTAAATTTACTTTTGTCGTTAACAAAACTTAGGTAACGATCAAAAATATAAATAATGTTTAATGACGATATTACTATTAACATGTTTCTTAAATATTGAACGACATAAATATTTAAAGTAGTCTTTGTTATCATCTTGACACATGTTCTTAATGGGGATCATACGCATTTAAATGTATAATTCCTATTAGAACGTTACTCTCTTACCTTGCGGTCAAGGGAATCCATTTAAATCATATTTATATGTGTTGTACCTTGCACACAATAAAGATTTCTCCCACTTGTGCATGTAACAACATCATGTAGCAGATAAACAACACGACAAACGTTTGTTTATTTGATTAATATGATTTGTGTCATAGATATAACAAGTAGATGTAAGACTATATGGATTAGTAAGAAAACGCACATGACTATCCTTAAAACATAAGTGCCTACAATTGAAAAGTAATTATCTACATGATATTCAAGAGATAATTTGGATTACTATACAGACAAATAAGGCTTGTAGCTCCCACTGAATTATAAACCATTTCAACAACTTCTTATTCAGTAATGCAACACAATGCTCCAACTGAATTTGACAACATTGTAAGTGTTTCATAACCAGTGAAGCAAATTGCTTGCTTTTTACTTTCCTACACCTTTGAAGAACCATATGTAATCATTACTTAGGTACTAAAAGGTGTATTCTACTCGTGAATGATTGGTTATCCACCAATGTTATTAACTTGAAAATTGGGTATGCAATTTCTTCCTTAATGTGTCTACCATCCCCATACTTGTATGTAGCACCTTTAAAGGTTAAAGCAAAACAACTACATAAATTATGCTAGTTTGCCTTTACCAATTTTCACGGTAATTAGTCTAGCTTCTAATCTAGTAACTCATATACATGTTTTCCAGTTAACCAAAAGTCATGTTTGTTACAAAAGGATTCATTCACCAAATGAGGGTAATGAAATCTTTATAGAAAATAAGATGTGCAATTCTTTGCTATGAGTTACATAGAATTTAGACAATTCAAATATTCCTATTATACCTTTCTCATTCATGAAAAGGAATAGGATTGAGTCTCATTCTTCTCCCATGGAAAAGAGACTTTGTTTGTCTTTTAAGTAAATTATTCTCGATCAAACATTTGTTTGAAAGCAGAATCGATCAATTTACTAATAAAAGACTAAACCACGTTTACGGTTAAATGTTGCATTAATACATTCAAAAGAATTACAAAATTCAATTTTAGTATTTTCGATAATTAACCTTTTCAAGAAAATTCAATACCCATGGTTGATAAACATATAACCATTTAATTTTCACTGAAAACTAGGATCCAAATTGACATAGTTTCATCACATCACTTGATCTGCTAGTTTCATCACACCACGGACCACGGAACCCTCAAAAGGGTTCCGCCCGTGTTAATTTGTGGTGCCGCCGAGGTCTGACAGCAAGATCACAAAATCTTACCAAATTCAACCCTATCTATCAAAGATTGTGTAAGATATGTAGAGTCTAAATCTACACAAAGTATCTAGTAAGGATTTCAATGATGCACCACATGATGTCATGTGTTTGTTTTTCTATTTTTAGAAATATATTAAAATGTAAATACATATGTAATGTTTTGTTTTAAGAAACCAAAACATTCTTGAACTAAAAATACTAACATACATTATGGTTTAGAGTCACATCAAAATATGATTTAATCACAATGTAAATGTTTGAGTGATGAAGATATTATTTGAAAAGCTTGATTTAATATCTATTAAACTTGACAAGCTTTAAGCTTTATAAAAATTAAATTTACTTTTGTCGTTAACAAAACTTAGGTAACGATCAAAAATATAAATAATGTTTAATGACGATATTACTATTAACATGTTTCTTAAATATTGAACGACATAAATATTTAAAGTAGTCTTTGTTATCATCTTGACACATGTTCTTAATGGGGCAATCATACGCATTTAAATGTATAATTCCTATTAGAACGTTACTCTCTTACCTTGCGGTCAAAGGAATCCATTTAAATCATATTTATATGTGTTGTACCTTGCACACAATAAAGATTTCTCCCACTTGTGCATGTAACAACATCATGTAGCAGATAAACAACACGACAAACGTTTGTTTATTTGATTAATATGATTTGTGTCATAGATATAACAAGTAGATGTAAGACTATATGGATTAGTAAGAAAACGCACATGACTATCCTTAAAACATAAGTGCCTACAATTGGAAAGTAATTATCTACATGATATTCAAGAGATAATTTGGATTACTATACAGCAAATAAGGCTTGTAGCTCCCACTGAATTATAAACCATTTCAACAACTTCTTATTCAGTAATGCAACACAATGCTCCAACTGAATTTGACAACATTGTAAGTGTTTCATAACCAGTGAAGCAAATTGCTTGCTTTTTACTTTCCTACACCTTTGAAGAACCATATGTAATCATTACTTAGGTACTAAAAGGTGTATTCTACTCTGTGAATGATTGGTTATCCACCAATGTTATTAACTTGAAAAATTGGGTATGCAATTTCTTCCTTAACAGGTCTACCATCCCCATACTTGTATGTAGCACCTTTAAAGGTTAAAGCAAAACAACTACATAAATTATGCTAGTTTGCCTTTTACCAATTTTCACGGTAATTAGTCTAGCTTCTAATCTAGTAACTCATATACATGTTTTCCAGTTAACCAAAAGTCATGTTTGTTACAAAAGGATTCATTCACCAAATGAGGGTAATGAAATCTTTATAGAAAATAAGATGTGCAATTCTTTGCTATGAGTTACATAGAATTTAGACAATTCAAATGTTCCTATTATACCTTTCTCATTCATGAAAAGGAATAGGATTGAGTCTCATTCTTCTCCCATGGAAAAGAGACTTTGTTTGTCTTTTCGGTAAATTATTCTCGATCAAACATTTGTTTGAAAGCAGAATCGATCAATTTACTAATAAAAGACTAAACCACGTTTACGGTTAAATGTTGCATTAATACATTCAAAAGAATTACAAAATTCAATTTTAGTATTTTCGATAATTAACCTTTTCAAGAAAATTCAATACCCATGGTTGATAAACATATAACCATTTAATTTTCACTGAAAACTAGGATCCAAATTGACATAGTTTCATCACATCACTTGATCTGCTAGTAATGAAATTATTCAAAATGGTACGAGTCCCTCAATTGCCAATTTTCAAATTGCAACTCCTAGATTTATGGGATTTATATATTGCCAACAACAGTTGCAATGTAAGCATGTTTTATCCCCATCTTATGCCTTGAGTTGTCAGTTCTCACTACAAAACTCTATTAAGTTGTCCAACTTAAGAAACCGCAAAATCATCCATGCCCGTTCTCACGTCACGTGGATATTTTACCCTTTGATTACGATCTAAATCACGTTCTCACGCAAATAAAAGGTACTCTCAGGTGTTTCCGTTTTGTTGGATGGCATACAACTTAAATTAAGGGTAATAATTTTGATGTCAAATCAAATATGTACAAAGATGTCATGCATTCATCTTCGTAGCATAAGTTTTTATTAAAACATTTATATCCTTGTTTTAATGTTTAAGCTTTTCATCATCAAACTTTAATCGAGGTATTGGTTAGCCAATTAAAGAATTACCTTTAATTACCACTATATCATACTGCTTTGCATGAGTCATAAAACCCAAGTTATTCGGATAATTACCACAAAAGTGGCGCGTAAAATTTAAGGTCAATTCACCCTTAAGATTTTATGCACATTCATAGGAATACTTGGTAGCTCCATTAAGACGCACAAACGAGCGGAGAATTAGGTCAGCGCGAAGTATATTACATACCCTCGTCTTTAGGGTCACAATTTAATGCGTACCAACCTTGTACCCATCACACAATTTGTCATTAATGGGTGAGCCGTTCTAACTATTTTGTGCATAAAAATCAATCAATTAAACGATTACGATTACTATGCTTAAAAAACACATGTTTCACCATTGTTTAGGTCAGTTTATTTTTCAGATAAAAATACCCTTGTTACACATAACAAACAAGCAAGTATTTAAAAAAAATAAACATATAAACAATGAATACATGACTTAACAATTAATCATGCATATCAAATAGCCACATGCAAACCTTTTGATAAATCCTATTAATAATCAATTCTAGATCTGTCAATATGTATATGTCTAATTAAGACTTTCACCCGTTTTCATCAATGTACAAGGTGAGCCACATGCATCGATTCATCGATTGCGTAAGTCAAAAATAAACATATACCACATAGCACAAAATTGATTTAATAATAATGATTGAGGTCTTCCCTAATTTTTTATCTATAAAAAATTAGTGTATATCACTTAACCAATTAAAGCATACAATAAAAGGGATCCATGACAAAACATGCATGTATTTATCATGGACATAAATTACACTTAACAATTAATGCAATTAAACAAGAGTTACGTAATTTAATACACATTAATTTGCATGCATGATAAGGATTTAAAAGGTACACTTTTGAGAGGTCATTTAAGCCCTTAATCGACCACTTTTATATCCGTTATTGCTTAATTTTGTTCCTTTTCACTTTGTAGGTCTCTTGAAGGCATAATGCTGTAATGATGCTTATTTGGACGAAAAGGCATGAATATGTGAAGAAAATGGCTAAAGTCAAGATCAAGACACTCAAGCTGCTGGAAAAGCACCCGACAACGTCACAAATAAAGGGCGATGACGTCCCTCTAATTGCGACGGCTCAGAAGTGAAATTGCTATTTTGTACCTGACGGCATCAGGCATTAAAGAGTAGAGCGTCACAACTCAGACGGCCTAGATCCAGACTTAGACGACCTAGATCCAGATTCAGACGACGTCAGAAGATGAAGCCAACGACGCCACAACCCCAACGTGACGCAGTCACAAAGTTGACTTGGTCAAGACGAAACCCTAATGGCGGCGATCCGACGGCGTCACAATTAAAGAGTGACGTCGTCGCAGTTGTAACTCTCTATATAGAATTCGAATTTTCAGACTTTAAAGGAGGTGGAATTGTGGAGTAAAACCTAAAAACGATTTTTGGTTGTCTTGGGCAGTATCTTAGGGTTCTCATACCCTATTGTACATCAAGATAAGTAATCTACTTCATTGATTTAATTATGTCTTCGATTGTATGTGTGTATGCTTGCATGTTTACCATGTCCGCCTAATTTATTTGTGTATTTGCTTAGATCTATGAAACCTAGTTATTGAATATTGATTGGTTGTCTCTTTACTTAATTGTAATTGGCTTAGGATTGCAATAGGCCATCGTTGTGTTTTTAATTCTTGAGTAATCTTTGTGAATATTAGTTTATAATCGCCTAGAGTTACTGTAGGCTAAAAATCAAAAGATAACCTTAGAGTTAGTTTATAAATCCTAGAGATTTTGTAGGCAATAACCTTAAGGTATCCTCAAAGAGTTAGGGAAAAAAGCATACCCTACGACCTTAGAAGACACAACGCTTTAAAAATAAGGACGTGACAATTCAACCATTAATAAAAGATAACTAGGGAGTAATAGTATCTAGGTAAACACATTTTTAATCATCATACGAGCACACATCAATCCGATATAGGCTACCCCTTAGCTTAGTTAATTAGACTAGATATTAGTAGAGTAATCGGTAGAAATATCACCCCCCAAATCCAATACCCCGAGATTCGTACCTTTAAATTTTCTAAAAAATATAAAAAAAGATAAAAAATAATCTTCCTCAACCCCAACCTTAGCGTAGTAATTTCTCACTAGCATTCCTATTCCCCTAGAGAACGATATTAATCCCGAGGCTTACCCTAATACTACACTACAACGATTAGGTTCACTGCCTAGGTGGTTGAAAAACTTGCTCGAAGAAAAGGAAGTTTCCTTTGACCCCGAACGCGCGTTGTACGCGTATCAATGCAACCTAGGGTTTTCTAATCCAATTAAAAACAAAAGTTTACAAAACCCTAATTAGGCACAACCCCCCCGCAAAAAAAATTAGGGTTTAGGTTTTGCAAAGCCTAGATCTACACATAAAATTAATAACACAATACAATTTATTTGTTTTATGCGTTTCAGTAATTAATTACTCTATATACAAGGCTCATGATACCACTGTTGAGGTTATGATACATAATATACAAATAAATAACATGTAGACATCACATAGTACACAGCGGAAGACTTCATATAATAGTAAATTAATTAACCGAAAAATAAAGCGTAAACATACATTTTCCAAATTGCAAGAAATTCTTCAATCAAGAACCCTAATTATGGTTTATGTGGTTTAACGAATTGACCCTTACCATTTTTCAATTCAAACCAATTGATGTAACAATAGTGTGTTACACCACGTTCTTGTACATACGTACTATTAGCAATTCGATGCGAATGTTAGTTCTTGATCACAATAGATTAACCAAACACCTTTGTTATGCTCAAGGTCACTCGCAAATCCTTTACATGGGGTTTTACTCGTCGACCTAAGAACAAGAGGGAAGAAAGAAGAAGTTTGACTTTCTATTGAAATCTAGGGTACCAAAGGATGAATACATGAGGATGTATTTATAGCCTTATGGTAGATGTCAAGATTACTATGGTTTCCGATGTGGGATTCCATAGTTTCGACCAAAAACAAGCCCAAAAGAGGGTTCCTAAAACCTTCTCTTGGCTTGTTAACTTTTCTTCATATCCCGTTGACATTTAACGACCGATAGTCACTTCCGATAAGTATTTATCGCTCGTTAAGTCGTTTATTGTGAATTTAATAATTGAACATAATATTTTATATTAATTATTTAAACATCGAGTCTCATACGTAAAGTGTGCAATCCCGTGATCACGAGTTCGAATCCGGTCATACACATATTAAATACTACGTATATCATAAGCCAACAATTTTTAGCATGTGCCTGCCAAGGGCTAGTGTCTTCGGCTTATATATAAACAAATGAGGTAGTCAGCCATGGGCAGAAACTAGCATCACTTCAATTTAGGTCATGATTTCTAGGTGCGCTCATAAGCATTGGCCAGACCAGCATAGAGAGATTCACGATTGCCATATCCACGACATTGGTCCCATATTGTCCAACGTGGGATTTGGCAAGGTTAAGATTGTATTGCAATTTGGATTAAGAATTGTAAGATAATATTATTGAATAATCTTTTATTAATTGCTTGATTCTATTGCAATTACATCGATATATAAATATTACACAATGGAGTCTTCTAGACTCGGGCCTGGGCTTGAGCCCGATACATATCTGACTAACATTCTCATGATTCGAGCGGCGAAATCGCAAAGTTCGAACCGGAGATTAAAGCTAATAAACAATAAACTAAAGCAAGTAAATAATTGTTGATGAAGACGTTCGACAATGAAGCGGGAGCATCTTGAAGAAGAACAAACCGGTAAACCAAAGTATCCCATACAACTAAACAAAGATGTGACAACGAAAGTTGGTTCTAAAACTTCAACCCCAAAGAACCTTCCAAACAACCGGGGCGTGTTTTTCCATAGAAAAACATAAACATCCAATTTTTTTATTTATTATTATTTTTTTAAGGTTAGTTTAGAAGTGGGATAGATTGATTGGAAGAGGAGAATGGAGGTGAGGAAAGTGTTTGATGAGGGTGAGTAGATGAGAAGACAGTAGGTGTGACGGGGTGGTATAGAAGTGACGGCTTGATAACCGAAGAGTAGGTCTCAAGATCATACCTGCTCATGATACCATGTTGAAAGGTTAAACCGAGTAGGTATAGAAGTGACGGCTTGATAACCGAGTAGGTCTCTAGACTTGGGCCTGGGCTTGAGCCCGATGACATAATACAGACTAACAAGAATGCCCCAAATGATAAGTGATTTTTGTCCCACAATTTCGTGATTAAATATAACTTGTATTTAGAATGTAAGAAATGAAAGTTACAAGCAAGTAAAACCTTCTAGCAATACCACATGAACCAAAATAGTAGGTACTTCTACTACAAATATCTTTTCAAACTGCAAGTATAACAATAATTTCTTCTATCTGTATAAACATAATCAGCTAATTAAAATATTATACAACTGGTGATAAGTACACTTTTTCGTTTATCTATAGATGAACAATACTTACTTTGAAAATACATATATGCATATCAAGAAAAATAGAAAATGCAAATAAAATATTTTTTACATTTATGCATCGCCTTATCAACATTGCAAGATTGTGATGAATTGAAAATTTAATTAGTTGTCGTTATCATTTGAAAGAAAATTAGTCAAAAATAGCTAATTGACGGATGGTCCCAATTTTTAACCTTTATTTAAAGTGAAAGAAAGCAAACCTGAAAAGGAAGCTCTCTTATAATTAAGTATTTAATTACATATGTGGTTAGGTAAAACAAAGGAAATATAAAGAAACAATATAGATACAGTGGATAAGCACCATTTATATCAAGGACGTACATGCCAGCTAGCATATGTATATCTCTAACGGGTGAGTTATTAATACTACCCATGTTTTTTATTCATCTGCTTATTATTTTTTTTTTTTTACTTGTTTTTTTTTTTTTATTTTATAATTTTGTTTATATCAAAACTATAAACCCGAAAATCGCGAATCAAATATAAAGTTTAATAAAGCAAACGCTTAAACCGCCGTAAATACTAACAAAACTAAAAAAACCGTTGTCTTGGGAAAATGGATGGACAAAAGAATATTCCCGAAAAGTTATATACTACGGGTTAGGCCGTAGAATAGTGTATCCCATCTCTAATGAAGAGGGTGAAGCATAAGAGGATAAATGTTGAGAAACACTTGTCTGTTGTTTGAGCAATAAGTTATTAAGAAAAAGCACAATATTATGCTGAACTATAACTCATATTAAATACAATACTTCGAACCAACACAAGGGAAGCAAAGCAAGTATATGTTTGCGGATATACACAAGTCAAAAGGTATATGCATGCATACTTTCCGAAACTGATCGGTTAATGTATTTTTTTTTTTTTTCCTATAGATTTTGATAGTTTAATATAAAGTGCATACCTTTTTTAAAATTTGACGCACACCCTATTTAAATTTGGTGCACACCCAACTAAAAGATTGACGAACTAACAAATCTCGGTATTTTTATAAAGTACATCCCCTACAACTGATGTCCGTGTCCGCCTCTGGCTCGAGTATTACACATCCAAATATATTTCCTCTAGAAATTCTACTCCAAATTATATATGACGAAATATCGAAAATCTCAAAACTACTGTTGATGAGAATCATTTGTTTTCTTCGTTGTCCAACAAAAAAGCTATGGTTGTTGCAACATCTTGTCAAACTTTAAGCAACCTAAAACTTAAGCCTCAAAATCCTTCAAGCATCCGTTAGTCGAGAACATCCTCTTCGCAAATATTAGTGATCTCTAACACGGACCACAAAAGAGGAACTCAGATAAGGTTGTTATTATTGAAAACTTGATATGTGGGAGTTAAAAATAGGTTGAGTTGAAGAATAAGTTGAAAAACTTAAGCAATTGTTTTGTTGCATCAGGATGCTCTTTGAGTGACAATGGAAAAAAATCAATTTAGTAGCAACTTTATTGTAAAATATTAAATATTCACAAAGGGCCCAATAACCTATGATTTCATGACCAATACTTTAATCTTCAAAAAGATATTAAATAGTCATCCACCACCATGATGAGACAAAAATCTTGGGGATATTTTGCAACTTGATAATGGCGCATACAGTGTTTCTAGTGATGACAAGTTGATTATGATAAGCAGCCAGCCAGGCCACTCAAAGACTCTTTGATATCTATTTGTGCTTATTAACCATTATTTATCTGTCTTCTTTTTCTAATATTTACGACAGATTCTTTTTAAAGTATTCGAAAACGTTCCACATATGTATGCTTTTGTTTGTCTTTTAATGACGATTAATATTCCTACATGCTTAAGTTAAGTGTAATGGTGACTATCAAAAGACGATTATACCACTATCATATTAACTTTCTCTTTTTAAAAAAACCTTATAATTAACTGAATGTAATAAAAAATAAATATATCATAAAAAAACATATCCTATGAAAATACATTAACTAAACACCCAAACATACAAACATCCTCGCACCAAGTCGGTCACATATCGAACAACTTATATATATATATATATATATATATATATATATATATATATATATATATATATATATATATATATATATATATAAATCCGGATCGATTGAGAAGGTTTTATTTTGAGAAAATTGAGAAGGTTTTAAACGATAGATTTTTAACTTTGATTCATGTTTTCAGTAAAACTCATTTTATGTAATTAAAATTCAATAAGTGTAAAAAAAATTGAATCAATGTTAAAATCTCTCGATTTTGCGATATATGTGAATATTGAATCATCTCATACAAATTTAATGAATCATCATCATAACTCGATTTTAACAATGATTTGTGAATCAAATTTGTGATTTATAGATTTGATTCACCATAAAATGATGTTTACTTGTAAATCAAATCAAAACATGAATCAATTTCTTCAAACGAAGATTTCTCAATCTTCTTAAAATAAAAACCTTCCGATGGAACATATATATATATATATATATATATATATATATATATATATATATATATATATATATATATATATATAGAATGTTGCCGCCCAATGGGCGGGCATGTCTTATAATTATTGTTGGCATAATTTGCTATAATGAAAGAAGGAGTGTAATCGTAAAGAAGGAGTGCAACTAAGGTGGAACTTTTCGACCTTGATGTGTGGGTCTTGAGAGGCAAGAAGAATTGTGACATATTGTCTGAATTCATTGTACACCTTGGCTCTTTCCCAAAGACTTCAGTCAAAATCTTGATTACAGCTGGCATCCTGAAGCCTGAACCAAGAACCTTCATAGCATAAATATCATCAACCGTTAAATGTGCCTTCTCCAGAGGTTTCTTTACATGTTCCAACACCGGGTTACTAATTTGTGTCAAACTCATCTCTCTTTATAAAAACTCTATCATCCTTGTCATCCATCAAACACTCTATGTTCATAGGTGCCTCTGGATTTTCACTGAGTACCTTCTTTAGTTTTTCACATGTAGCACAATGCCTCAGGCTAGCCTTCGTATTCTGGAGCACATTAATTTAGGAATCTACCTTAAACTTTGCAACAAAGTGCTGGAATAAAGCCTCATAAAAATCCCTTTCTTAAAGCCTGCTGGAACAAAGCCTCATCAAAATCCCAATACCTTAAATTTCCCTTTCTTAAAGCATGTTATGCGTACATGTATGCTAGCATGTCCAACGTCAACAAACGCTATGTTGAGTTGCTCATTCTCTGGTAAATTAGTCTTGTAGATACTATGAGCCAATGCAGTAGTGGTTATTTCGTGCACCAACCAAAGAGAATGCAACCCAGCTATTATAGCAACATCCATCACAATCCTTCTTTGAAGATCGATGAAATAAATAGGTATCCCAAATACCACATATTTTACCCAACCAATTATATGCAAGATAAGAAACAAATTGAATATAAAGTGCATGCCTCAAAATGATCTCATTCAGTGTCATCGTATTAGTTGCTTCTTCAACTGTCTTCATCTCCACAAATGCAAACTTCTTTTAATGATTAATGTATACATTGAATAATGCATCACCTGCCCCAAATCAAGGTCTTTGATTCCCTGAGTGATTTGTTTATTGGTTTGAGTGAGAGTCTTGCGGGGATCTTTGTTAAAGTAACCAACCTTTCGATGATGCGAGATAATCAAGTCCTCATCGAGTTATTCATTTGATTTGTGAGAGGTGAGATGGTATTGGTTTAAAGGTCATGAAGTTGATCATTTGACCTGGTCAGACCCACCACATCCTTGTTAAATGCATTGGTGTGTTTTCAGGTTTCATTATGCATCCCGATGGTGAAGCAAGGAGTATGCAACCATTGATTCATTGTGTCTCTGTTCATTTTCTTTAAGGATTCCAAGTTTGGTTTTTGCATGTCTGTTAAGATTAACATCCAAGACTTTCTCAGTGATAGGTTTGGTATTATCAGGCGTCCAACTAATAATGTCATCTAAATGATCAGA
The DNA here is from genome assembly GCA_022545495.1 of Chrysanthemum lavandulifolium. Lineage (NCBI taxonomy): Eukaryota > Viridiplantae > Streptophyta > Magnoliopsida > Asterales > Asteraceae > Chrysanthemum > Chrysanthemum lavandulifolium. The sequence continues at coordinate 105,834,896 of CM040240.1, forward strand.
TTCTGAGTATAAAGGTACATCAGTGGCTGAAATATTTCTTGGAGGAGATGAGGGATCTGCATCAGTGTCAGTATCCAGCATATCATCATCATCATTATTCCTCAGGGTTTCATGATCATCCTTGAACTCTATGATGTCCTCTTCATCTGTGTCAGTCATCTGTGTTAGTCACTGAGTTATAATGTCCGTGCACAAACGGACTTAAAAATTGAATTTTCATTGAAGTATTAAATTTGTTATTGTAATTTAAGGTAGATTATATATATTTTTCTAAAAGTTTATCTTATATTTAGATGTTCTTCTTGTTTTCTTTATAATCTCTGTGTTCGATAATGATCCAAATTTTTATAGTACAGTAAGCCCAGGGATTTAATATGCCTTTCATATTACAAATTTAAAAATATTTATAGTTTGTTTTTTGTTTTTTTTTTTAGTTTTTTAGTTTTTTTTTAGTTTTTTTTTTAAAGGCAAGTTAGTAGTTAGTAATTTGTGCCCACAGTGACATCCAATTGGGAAGTATATATGTAAGCCTCCAACTTTCACCTTAAGGGATAAATCCCAATCATGCTTCTATTTATTTCCGCCCCTAAAGGTCTATGATGAGACTCGAACCTAAGACCTCTCCAAAATTACCTCCCCAAGGTTACCCGCCAAAGCCCAGTTGGTTTTAATAACTACTATTGTATATGTGTTAGGATTATATTGTGCAAATACGTAGTACATTTTTATGAAAGGAAATGACCAAATTTTTTGGCTGGCACCCATATAGCACTTACATAACTATTTATTTGTTTCAACCTTGTACGTATTGCACATCCTTTTTGTTAATAAAGATTTTTATTTGATAAAAAAAGGCCCTTCAGCAAATGAAGAAAGATATTCATAAATATCACTAATATTCGTTTCTTCCCGTCACTAATCTTTCGACCTTAATTGCTATTCAGAATACGTTACACTCATCTAAGCAAAAGTCCTCTTTTATACTGATATCAAGATTAACCTTATAAATAAAGTGTTGATTCGATATAGCTTAACAAAATACATACGGAGCAGATCGAAATTATATAATTAGTACTATGTAAGTGACAAAAGCGACGGTCAAATCATTTTTCTATACATTTTGTCCACCAATTAACAGGAAAACGGAGTTAATATAATTAAACAAACTCTCATTTGAAAATGGAAAAATCATTTCAAATAAACTCCATCTTTAGCAAAGCGGAGTTAATATAATTAAACAAACTCTCATTTGAAAATGGAAAAATCATTTCAAATAAACTCCAACTTTAGCAAAGCATAACTCATATTAGATATACACTTTGGTAACCTGGCAATTTACAAATGCTTGTATCAAGAACTTCCTTGTAGTATATATAGTTTTTTTCCCCTGAATATTCAACAGCTCCGAACCAAGAAATCTTTAATGCCTATCATCCTCGTTAGGCTTCATCTGAGTAACCTGACAATAAACACAGAAGTTAAACCCAAAGTATAGCTTGAGGATTTGGGTTTTAGAGACTAAAATATGGGATGATATAGTTTAATCCAAGCACATGTATGATTCTTAAAGCTCAGATAATACAACATATTGAAATTGAGAGGAACATATTATAAAGATCATGATTTTATCATGAAAAAAATAATACGTCATTGGGTGTTTCAAGACTCGTTCTAAAGAAACCATGATGCATTGATCCTTCGATTGAATAAGAAATCGTGTTTATGAATTTAACTTGTTACAAAGGGTTTATTGGCATTTGGTAGGTTCAAAAACTACTTATTGTAATTTATAGTCAATCCATTTATACCATCCCAAAATAAACAAAATTATCAGCTTTTTAATACATGTTAATGCTTAGTTGAAGCATTCAATTCATTTTAGGCAGTGAAAATGATCTTGCTCAGTAATTACTTCAATTAAAGCAACAATATTAAGGTTAGAAGATAATGTCAACATAACACCTTGTTGCTACATCTATCTATTGTGGGCAGTTAGTTTGTCACATAAATGTAATACATGCGCAGACCCGTAAGCTAACTAAAATGCCATATGTGCTACATCTATCTACCGAGAGCACCCAAACAATTGTTCAAATCAATGTGCTACATCTATCCATGTATACTCTGGCTAAGTTTTAGCTCAAAAGATTCAAATCATAAAGTATCTAAGGTAATGGGTAAAATGAGTTAAAGTTGTCCACAATGAATTTTAGTCGATACAACTGCCTAACTCACTTTAAAAATAATTTCATATTGTTATTAAAATTTCAAATAAGTAACTTTCTGTCATATTAATATATTTTAGTCCATATGTGTTAACTGTTTATAAAAAACTTAAAAGCGTATAAAAACGTGTTAGTGGGTCAACCCGGCATATTGTGACTCACATAAAAATATATGTTGTGACCCACCCATCCACCCATATGTCTATGTAGTTCATATACGAACCTACTAATGGCCTGGCACATGTAGTTGCAACACACCAGGAATCAACGTCTTATCATCGATTTCAACCCCGAGTTAATCCAACTCAAGAGTTGACTCAACGTCGCTAGCTTGTTCTTAACATCTGAAAAATATAATGACCTAATCAAATACCATACTGCAAAACCCAATTGCATTTTTTTTTAAATGGTAAAATAATACAAACGAAGTCACCTGAAGGTAACTGAATAAACGCACATTTTTCTCCATATAGACTATCGGGAAGATTCATAGGAAGAGAGTTATCAAGTGCAAGGAGAGGTTTGGATCCTTTCTGGAAACCATGATGTTGTTTATATACTGTTTCATATTGTTCTTCTAGCTAAAAAAGGAGAGACATATGTGGAACATGTCAAATGATCTAATTAAAAGTAAAACCAAAAACCTTCTTTTGAGTACCATTTACTTAGAAAATGAGCCAGTTTTGTGAATCAGTCATGCCTAACGGGTCAAATGGGTAAACTTAAAAGATTAATAAAAGAAATAAAATAATAGTATAGTTTATTACCAGGATTTACATGAACTATCCTTTGTCCAAAAATTGCAGCTTCAAATATAACTTCCTACATATTTTCCTCCATTAACTGTTAGGCAAAAGAGCCTAACAAATTGTCGTTACATATAGTACACTCCGTTGTAGTAGTCTTCCACTTAACTGCTTATAGTAAATAACCAAGAACAGACCCGCTAGTATGAATGGGTTGATTCTACTATATAGTCTATGGGAAATCTCCATCCGAAACACAATTTCTTCAAATCAGAAATCCTGTACTATTTAAACTATGGATTATAAAGAAGTCTCTGAATTATATAGCTTTTGTTTTTTAATATAAGAATGTAATGTTAAAAAGAATAAATAAAACTGCGTCGAGGGTTGTTCTTGAGTTCACGTGATCTTAAAAATGAGTAAACTACTTACGATTTCTCACCAAGCTTCCACCACTCAACTCCATACCAAAACAGTTGTTGTTATTCTGAACATAAAAAATTGAGCTCAAACTTATATATCAGAACTAAATTAATACATGGTGTTAGCTTTAATGAATTACCATCCTATTTCTCACCAAGCTTCTACCACTCAACTCCATACCAAAACAGTTGTTGTTATTCTGAACATAAAAAATTGAGCAGGTTAACACCTGTAGTAAAAGCACACAAAATGCAGACCAAATACACTAAAGGGATAGGAAGTTCCTTTGAAACGTACTCGATCCCTAAAAATCCTATTTAAGATTTCATGTAGAAGACCGAATGCTCACAAGGGGCCTTAGTCAAACTTACATGATCTGGGAGGTAATATTGCAAAGTACACAACCTCAATTTCCCACATCTAATCAATCATAAAACCATAATTACAAAAGAAATCAAGTGAAAATGATACATGAAACCTTAATCATTACTTCCCAAATTGAGAGAACCATCTATCATCGACTTCACACTCAAACTGTTAAATCTTCCTCTTGAGTAATGTCGAAGCCTTTCTCCAAATTCGGTTTGTTTTCATCATAGCAAAACTCCTCATAGCTTATTTTGCCATCCTGCATCATGAACAATGTAGTCAAGAGGTGGTAATTTCAAACCATATACTCTATGTAGGGATCATAAAAATTGTAGCTAAGATGAGCTCCAGGAAAATAGGCTGAATGATTCGCTCCCAGACGGTCAAGTTTTATCAGTCAAGCCGACCACTTGTGAATGGCCGACCGTAACAAACTTAAAACAGTCCAAAAACGAATGCAATGAAGATCTGGAGAGTATAGTGTTTCCCCGGGTCGTTATGTCCCAGCGATCTATGCGATGAATCACCAAACGGATAGTGATCGAGAGATTTGAACGGAAAAGAGTTTGATTGAACAATTATAACTAAAGAAAAAGCAAACAAATTACAGGGGCTTAAATGCAAATTAAAGAGAATTAAAAAGATAAAATATATTAAATAAATGCTATCACTAATTGCAAATTGATGTTTTTGATTTTTTCTTTTATAAAATTTAAGTTAAAAAACTACGTGACGTACAAAATAAAATGTGAAACTATAGCAGTATTAATCCTAAAAATATGAAAATGATATTTTTACAAACCTAATGATAAAAGAAAATATTTAGAAAAGAAAATTATTTTTAAAACTATTTATCTAATTATTATTAATTAAAAGCTATTTTAACTATTAAATAATAACCTAAAATACAAGAAAATATGAAATAAAGCTAGAAAATGAAATTATGACTTGGAAAAATCTAAAATAACAAAGAGAATTTTCAAAACTATTTTATATTTTTCTGATTATTTTTGTATTTTCTATGAATTAAAAACTATTAAAACTAATTAAATTGCTTAAAAATACAAATTTAACTAAGAAAAATCTGAAAAATATTTTTGGCTTTTTATATTTATCTTAACTTAAGAAAAATGAAAAATTATTTTTGAAACTTTTCTTAATTAATTGTATTAAATGCTAATTAAAAAGTACTAAAAATTGATTAAAATGCGGAAAATAGCAAACCGACTTGGAAAAATCTGAAAATTCAAGATAAGTCTAAAATAATATTTAGAATCTATGAAAATATAAAAACAGGGGTTGTGTGTGGATTAAGCAATCAGATCACAAGTGCTTATAAATAAGCACTTATAATAAGCAAATGAGTTCCAAAAGCCACCAACTGATCACAGAGGCTATAAAATACTAAAACTACTAAAATACAACAAGTTACAACTAGCTTAAACCACTTTGGAATGCAAGTTACAGATTTGGCTTATTTGAGTACAAGTGCTAAAAACAGTTTTAAGGCACTACTTGCAGCCTAAGAATAAGCACTCAAATAAGCTAGAAATCAAAAACCAAATATGGAGACCTAGAGTAGACCTGGTTGACTACTTATAAACCAAAGATCAGCTGCTCACAAGCTCTTATGAGCTCTGTGCAAGCCTTGCACAAAACCTGTGCACACTCAGTTAAAACTGAGCTTGTGCACAGGGGAACTGAGACCACATTCACAAGCTGATTTGAAGCTTTTAAAAATTTGACAAAAATCCACAAAAATGACTATAAGAAAATAGTCCAAGGGAAGTTTTTAAAACCACAATTTCCACTTAATTTAACCCAGAGATGAGTCAATGAAAATTCAACTCGGTTGGGTAAAACCGGATTTTCGGTTTGACTTATGAAACGATTTTAAGGAGTTTGACTTTTATGAACTTTGAGATCAATGTGGATTGAATGTGATGTATAATGATGAAATGAAGCTTCGCAATCTATTTCTAAGGATTCTAAACACAAAACAAGATTATGATTTGACAAAATCACAACAGATTAAAGAATTTGAGACAATTTAATGTGAATTTGACTTTTAGCTTTTGCAGCACAATATTGAGACATATATGAGTATATTAGAGCTACTCAAGCATAAACCAACAGGTTTCCACTCTTAAACAAACCTCAAACACACAATCAATCGATCCAAACACCCTTAATAAGGCCGATTTGTAATAAAAGCGAGCTACCCATTGATTAAGCTATAGCGTACACTTAATCGAATTAAACTAACCTAAATACAACTTATTCAACAAATAAAATCACTCTAAACCACAAGTACGGAATATGCAAGAAATCTTGAAAACTACTTACAACTGGTCCTTAGCCACAATGGCTTGCCACTGAACCAATGAACCACTACCCTATTTCTATCAACCCATTAACTCTGAACCAACCCAAAGCCAGCACTGCTACACCATTTTCCATTTCCAAGTCAAAATTTAGCCCAATTTGACTTTCATTGACCAAATTCCAAAATTGATGGAAACTTAAAAGCAAGCTTACAAAAGCTATAATAAGCTTATATAAGCTTGTTTGAGTGAAAAATAAGCTATTAAGGGCTTGTGATAAGAGTTTGAAATGGAAATTTTCAACATGACCATGAAACAAGAATTCTTAACACAACTTGAATTGATACTTGGAAATAGTTTATAATGATACAATAACCTTAGTTTGATACATAGAACTGAAATTACAAATTTCTTGCTAACTAAAAACATTTATATAAAAAACGACATTAATGATATTTAAAAACTAAAAGACTACACTAACTCTCATTCTTCTCCTTCCTTTTATACTCCAAACTTCTTCTCTCACTTCTCTGATTAAATCCCATCAAAAATCTGGACCTTTGGATTAGTTGAATTCATCTTGGCCGTTTGATTGGAATTTGGCGCCAAAAAGCTTTTTATCAACTGGGAGGTTGAGTGAGTTGGGGGAGGGGCATTAAATGATTCTTGGAGGTTTGTTGAGGTGGGGGGAACAAGAAAAGTGGATGATGAGGAGGGAGGATGGGAGATAGTGTGTTGCAGACTTAGTTGGTGAAGGAGAAGAAAAGCGCGGGGTGTTTGGTTTGACTTCGAGAGTTTGACCAGTGTTTAATATAAAGGGGTCCAAAATGTTATTGAGGGGTCATTTGGTTTAGACAAGGGTCCAAAGGGTTTGACAAGGCCAAAAGGGTTTAAAGGGTATTAATAAGGACTTGTTTTGCCATTTTCGAAAATCAAGGGACCACTACGCCATATTTGCAAAGCTTCTCAAGGGACTAAAAGTGACAAGTTCTAATAGTATAAGGACCAATCTTGACATTTTCACATTTCAAGGACCATTTTGCCAAATTTTAAACTTGGAGGACCAAACTTGTAATTTCTCAAAACTTTGATATTTTCACCAAAGGACTAATTTTGACAACTTATGATTTTAAAAGGACCTTTGGTGATTTTTCTTTGAAATTAAGTGCTTAGGGACTATTTCGACAACTTTTGAAACTTGGGGACCAAAGCGCCAATTATGCAAACTTAGCTCATTTTTCATCGATTTTAAACATTTTGCATCCGAAACATATAAAATGCAATTTTGAGATATTTTCAGTATTTTGATGCATTTCGAGCATTTTAAACGTTTTGCGATTCGGTTGACCAAAAATGATGAGTATTTACACACTCATCAATCCCCACACTAAACTATTGCTAGTCCCTAGCAATCTTTTGAGAAAACTTAATGGATTTGAATCTCTTTACCAAAAGCCATTACTTGGAGTAGCCAAATGTTTCGGTTCAAGTAAGAACCATGGTACAATCGATAACCATGTGATTTTGAGCAAACCACCGACTTCAACGGATTTGATTTGTCTTTACGAGCCGTTTGCTCTGGACTAGCCAACTCTTAGATAAATTATCAATATTATCTTTGGTGAGTGATTACCAATTATGGTTTTTCCACCGCCTTTACCACAAGCCATAAACTTGCTTGGCTAGCCAACTCTTCACTTTTAAGGATATGGTGAAATTTGAATACCATACAATTTTGGGCAAATTGCAAGCCGTCAACGGATTTGAGATATCTTTACCAAGAGCCGTTTGCTCTGGATTAGCCAATCCTTTTGTTTATTAGACATGGTGGATCGATAACCAAATGAGTAAGTGTAGAACACTTACTCCAAAAAAAAATTTTGGCCAAAATTTGGGGAATTAGGCGGTATAATAACATGATAAAATTCGTGAGAATTCCCCCACACTTAGAAATGAATATTGCCCTCAATATTCAAAGTACCGTGTTATGCGAAACATAGAACGTAAAAGGGAAATACTACGGCCATTATTTTGAAAGTTTTGTTTTTTTTTTTTAAGAACTCTTATATATATACACAACATGTGGCAACCCCCACACTAGGGTGGTAGAAAGATGAAAGAAGTCGAAATATGGGTGAAAACCCATATGGCATGCTCTTTTTTTGATTCCCGAGTCGCTAGCTTGACTCGACCAATTCATTTGTTCATGGGAAATAAGTGGAGGGACAATCTCCATCGGACTTTCATTCAAGATGTTTGGACAAACATTTGAAGCACGTGAAAGTTCCACACCGATGAGATATACATATAACCGGCTCAAAAATGATAAATGAAAATGCGGGGTCAAAGATAGTGTCTTCATTCCGAAGGAGTGAAGAGCAGGAGAAGTGATGAGAATATATGAAGAAAAGAAAGAAAATCATGATAGAAATCATGACTAACTCTTCATCCTCAATAGGAGAATTCATAGTTTCATGAATCTCATCGGTTAAGCTTGCTTGATCAAGACATATTATGGGAGTGTCTAGATCAAAGTAGAAATTATCATACTCCGGCGAGATATGATATGAGTGAGTTCATCCGAGAACTCCATGAAGGTGAATGAATCATATTCGAATTGATATGAGTGGGTTCACCGGTGAACTCCTCCAATGTAAATGATTCATAATCGGGAGAGAATTATGAGAATGAAAAGTGTACCGCCACTAATCTTCTCTCCCATATTATCAAAACAGAAGGCTTTCATTTCGGATTAGAATCATCGGAAAGAATGTCACTACCCTTAATGGGGATAGGAGATGAAATAGGTTTCTCTTTGAAAGCCTCGATTTTAGAAATGAGAAGACCGACATTCAATAATGTAAGGCGAAGAGCTTCGTCTTTGATTTCGATGTCGATAACTTCATCATTCTCTTCTTCTAAGCTAACAAGCTCGACATGTAAATCTTCCACATAAACGATGTCTCCACAAGATAACGAATCATCATCATCGAATCGGAGAATATCTCAACATGATCTTTTGGGAAGACAAGAGGGGTAGGATATCACACAAATGCTCGAGAATTCCTGTGACTCTTTTGGGATTGGGACAAGGTTCTCAACACTAGACTTTATGAATTCGTCCGATTCCTTTTCGAGAACAGTGTCGAGATGCTCGTCCCCATGTTCGAGAGAGTGAGTGGGAGCTTGGTGTGATAGCGTTGTTTGAGATGGGATCTCAAGCTGGGGATATCAACCGACCGAGGAGTTGAGAAATATTATCTTTAAAAGGATAAAAACTCTCCTCGTCATCATCATATAGAGTTGCCTTAAGAAATTGGGAGCATGTAGAGTGCATGCTCTATGACTAATAATTCTTCCCTAGATTTACGGGCCTCTCGTTCTTGACTAGCAATTCTCCATGGTCTTTTCACCACTCACTTGATTCTTAAAGTTACTAATCATATCATCAAGTGTTTTCATTGCGGTTTCAAAATTTTGGGAGATTTCTTGAGACAACGGCTCGGTGGAGTTTGAACCGTATGGTCTTTGTGGAGGTTGGAAATTGTTAAACTGTGAGAGTCATGATTGTTACAAGGAAATGGATTCCTATTTGACAATCGAGTGAAATGGGGACCTCCACAGCTTCACAACATAAAGCTGCTGAGTCTGACCGTGAATTGTATGGATATTGGTCATAACCAAAGTTCGAGCATCATTGAAAAGCATTCATAGACAAACGTGTTTCGGATTGACACTCAAATCCTTGGTGAGGACCTCCACAAAGTCACGTGATTATGTTGATTATATGAAGATAAGTCGGGTTGTGGTGGGTAATTGGAAAAGTTTAAGGAGTCATTAAATGAGTTCGGATTAGGATTATAATCAAATGAATTCCTCGAACCACAAAACAAACAACTCCCGTTATGAATATCATTACCACATTGTACACATGTACACCAACGACAGGGTGAACCAAAAAGAGGCTCACCACAACCGACGCAAGGAATAAACGATTTCATTTGAGAGTAATGAGAAAGAATCGGTTCATTCAAAGAATCAACAAAACCAACATGGTGATCCGAATGACTATCAAGTCTCGAAGAGCATTTCGAAAAATCCGGAGGTGGGACAAGTGGTGTGCTCGAGCTAGCAATTTCCACTACTTCCGTTATGGTCTCCGGTGTTTGAGCGGGCTCATCGTAATCAATTCGATTCTCGACCTTTTTCATCGGCTTGAATTTGTTCAATTAGATTACGGGCTCTAAATTCAAAGAGATCGTCCTCGTAACCCTCGGTGGGTGCTTGAGGTAAAACTAACATTCGAACGGGTTCGTCAACATTAGAACGTATTTCGGGATGTGGCGTGGGTCGAAATAACTTTGGAAAGACTTTTGATGGATAATTCGCACAAATCGCAAAATTCGCTTGAACTAGGCCTTCCACACCGCTCACACACGTACTTGTGACAATGATGTTGATCCTTTTCCATACACCAAAGATGATCGTCGTCATTAGAATTAAACATATAGAGGGTTAAGAAGAGAATCAAATGGTCATGAGGATAAAGATGAGTATTTTTGGATTTTTATAAGAAAATATAAATATATATAGATGGATGGTATGAACAAAGAGTGAATATTCAAATCACTAATCTGCTAAGCGTAAGATAATTAGCACAGCTCCCCGGCAGCGGCGCCAAAAATTTGATTCGCTCCCAGACGGTCAAGTTTTATCGGTCAATGACCACTTGTGAATGGCCGACCGTAACAAACTTAAAACAGGTCAAAACGAATGCAATGAAGATCCGAGAGTATAGTGTTTCCCGGTCGTTATGTCCCAATGATCTATGCGATGAATCACCAAACGGATAGTGATCGAGAGATTTGAGCGGAAAAGAGTTTGATTGAACAATTATAACTAAAGAAAAGCAAACAAATTACAGGGCTTAAATGCAAATTAAAGAGAATTAAAAGATAAAATATATTAAATAAATGCTATCACTAATTGCAAATTGATGTTTTTGATTTTTTCTTTTATAAAATTTAAGTTAAAAAACTACGTGACGTACAAAATAAAATGTGAAACTATAGCAGTATTAATCCTAAAAATATGAAAATGATATTTTTACAAACCTAATGATAAAAGAAAATATTTAGAAAAAGAAAATTATTTTTAAAACTATTTATCTAATTATTATTAATTAAAAGCTATTTTTAACTATTAAATAATAACCTAAAATACAAGAAAATATGAAATAAAGCTAGAAAAATGAAATTATGACTTGGAAAAATCTAAAATAACAAAAGAGAATTTTCAAAACTATTTTTATATTTTTCCGATTATTTTGTATTTTCTATGAATTAAAACTATTAAAACTAATTAAATTGCTTAAAATACAAATTTAACTAAGAAAAATCTGAAAAATATTTTTTGGCTTTTATATTTATCTTAACTTAAGAAAAATGAAAATTATTTTTGAAACTTTTCTTAATTAATTGTATTAAATGCTAATTAAAAAGTACTAAAAATTGATTAAAATGCAGAAAAATAGCAAACTGACTTGGAAAAATCTGAAAAATTCAAGATAAGTCTAAAATAATATTTAGAATCTATGAAAAATATAAAAACAGGGGGTTGTGTGTGGGATTAAGCAACTGCAATCACAAGTGCTTATAAATAAGCACTTATAATAAGCAAATGAGTTCCAAAAGCCACCAACTGATCACAGAGGCTATAAAATACTAAAACTACTAAAATACAACAAGTTACAACTAGCTTAAACCACTGGAATGCAAGTTACACAGATTTGGCTTATTTGAGTACAAGTGCTAAAAACAGTTTTAAGGCACTACTTGCAGCCTAAGAATAAGCACTCAAATAAGCTAGAAATCAAAAACCAAATATGGAGACCTAGAGTAGACCTGGTTGACTACTTATAAACCAAAGATCAGCTGCTCACAAGCTCTTATGAGCTCTGTGCAAGCCTTGCACAAAACCTGTGCACACTCAGTTAAAACTGAGCTTGTGCACAGGAACCGAACCACATTCACAAGGCGATTTGAAGCTTTTAAAATTTGACAAAAATCCACAAAAATGACTATAAGAAAATAGTCCAAGGAAGTTTTAAAACCACAATTTCCACTTAATTTAACCCGAGATGAGTCAATGAAAATTCAACTCGGTTAGGTAAAACCGGATTTTCAGTTTTGACTTATGAAACAGTTTTAAGGAGTTTGACTTTTATGAACTTTGAGATCAATGTGTGGATTGAATGTGATGTATAATGATGAAATGAAGCTTCTGCAATCTATTTCTAAGGATTCTAAACACAAAACAAGATTATGATTTGACAAAATCACAACAGTTAAAGAATTTGAGACAATTTAATGTGAATTTGACTTTTAGCTTTTGCAGGCACAATATTGAGACATATATGAGTATATTAGAGCTACTCAAGCATAAACCAACAGGTTTCCACTCTTAAACAAACCTCAAACACAGCTTAATCAACTGATCCAAACACCCTTAATAAGACTGATTTGTAATAAAAACTGAGCTACCCACTGATTAAGCTATAGTAGACACTTAATCTGAATTAAACTAACCTAAATACAACTTATTCAACAAATAAAAATCACTCTAAACCACAAGTACAGAATATGCAAGAAATCTTGAAAACTACTTACAACTGGTCCTTAGCCACAATGGCTTGCCACTGAACCAATGAACCACTACCCTATTTCTATCAACCCATTAACTCTGAACCAACCCAAAGCCAGCACTGCTACACCATTTTCCATTTCCAAGTCAAAATTTAGCCCAATTTGACTTTCATTGACCAAATTCCAAAATTGATGGAAACTTAAAAGCAAGCTTACAAAAAGCTATAATAAGCTTATATAAGCTTGTTTGAGTGAGAAAATAAGCTATTAAGGGCTTGTGCATAAGAGTTTGAAATGGAAATTTTCAACAGTGACCATGAAACAAGAATTCTTAACACAACTTGAATTGATACTTGGAAATAGTTTATGATGATACAATAACCTTAGTTTGATACATAAGAACTGAAATTACAAATTTCTTGCTTAACTAAAAACATTTATATAAAAAACGACATTAATGATATTTAAAAACTAAAAGACTACACTAACTCTCATTCTTCTCCTTCCTTTTATACTCCAAACTTCTTCTCTCACTTCTCTGATTAAATCCCATCAAAAATCTGGACCTTTGGATTAGTTGAATTCATCTTGGCCGTTTGATTGGAATTTGGCGCCAAAAAGCTTTTTATCAACTGGGAGGTTGAGTGAGTTGGGGGAGGGGCATTAAATGATTCTTGGAGGTTTGTTGAGGTGGGGGGAACAAGAAAAGTGGATGATGAGGAGGGGGATGGGAGATAGTGTGTTGCAGACTTAGTTGGTGAAGGAGAAGAAAAGCGCGGGGTGTTTGGTTTGACTTGGAGAGTTTGACTAGTGTTTAATATAAAATGGGGGTCCAAAATGTTATTGACAGGGGGTCATTTGGTTTAGACAAGGGTCCAAAGGGTTTTGACAAGGCCAAAAGGGTTTAAAGGGTATTAATAAGGACTTGTTTTGCCATTTTCTGAAAATCAAGGGACCACTTCTGCCATATTTGCAAAGCTGCTCCAAGGGACTAAAAGTGACAAGTTCTAATAGTATAAGGACCAATCTTGACATTTTCACATTTCCAAGGACCATTTTTGCCAAATTTTAAACTTGGAGGACCAAACTTGTAATTTCTCAAAACTTTTGATATTTTTCACCAAAGGACTAATTTTGACAACTTATGATTTTAAAAGGACCTTTGGTGATTTTTCTTTTGAAATTAAGTGCTTAGGGACTATTTCTGACAACTTTTGAAACTTGGGGACCTAAAGCGCCAATTATGCAAACTTAGCTCATTTTCATCGATTTTAAACATTTTGCATCTGAAACATATAAAATGCAATTTTGAGATATTTTCAACATTTTGATGCATTTCGAGCATTTTAAACGTTTTGCGATTCAGATTGACCAAAATGATGAGTATTTACACACTTATCAACGAACTCATGTCGATATTAGATTTTAAAATTGTAGCTAAGACGAGCTACAACCAAATAGGTGAAGGTGCCCAATGTCTTTGAAGTTGTTTTTTTAGGGGAGGGGTTGGTGGCAAATAGGTCAAGTCTTGAACTCATGTCAATAGTAGATTATAAAAATTGTAGCTAAAATGAGCTCTTGGACTGAACGTGTCCAACGTCTTTGAAGTTGTTTTGGGCGCGAGAAGGGGGGGGGTTGGGGTGGAAGACAATCAGTTTCTAGTGAGTGGGTGTACTTTAAATTAATTGGGATTATCCAATCAAATTCAGAGTAGGTGCAGCAAGACTGATCCTTTTGTTTATCTAAAACACAATTACTAATTAGACTTTGACAAACACTGACACAGCCGATTAGCTAATTATCACAACTTTAAACAGCTATAGCACATCATAACCCTCATTTTCTTGCAATTCATTTCATTACTTTTGATTATTCCACATCATATAATTACCCATATTTAAAATTCAATCTGTGCTAACAAACTTAGCTTAACGAAACATAAGCATATCAGCATAGAACTATCAACTATACTCTATGATCTAACCACCTTGTGTTTATAGCTTTATGATCTAACCTGCGCTCCACATACTGCAATGGAATAGCACATATTCCTAGAACCTCGTACTTATCAAGTGCAACCCTATCTTCCACACTCAATATTAAATGTTCATCAAATGGTTCCGCAACAACAAACATCAAATCCTCATTCCACATAGGATTTTTCGACTTATTCATAGATATCTTAGTCCGCAACGCCTGATGTCCAAGAACCGCCTTCACAAAAACCTTAGGGAACCTAGTCCTATCATTCGGTATCAAATCCCGCGCTTCAATCACGTTAACTCTTAAATACCAAAGTTTCGGTGAAACATACACTTTCTAACGCCCACCAACAAGCCGACATCGTAATGCCATGCTTGAGAAACGCTTCATCCACTTGAGTACCCCACCAAACCGCCAACATCAACTCACATCTCAACTTATTCCCATTCCTATCTTCCAGCCTATACCATTGCGGCGCCAGAGGACTATCTGGTGGTACTCGTTTCAGTACGTCGGTAATATCAAACAAAACTTGACCCATAAAATCATCCTGAATCATATCCTTGTCCTTAACACTAACCTCCAACATAGTAGCCTGAATCCTATCTTCAGAGAAAGCACACACTTGGTTCCACTGTTCCACCAACACAAGCATGTACCTTCACACCAATGTCGTTGATATTGAACTCCTCGAGTGACAATCTTTCGCTGTTTGTGTGATAAATAGGTATTAGAAAATTTGAGATCTCTTTACAGTCCTCAGTAACATCTGCATTCATAACGTACCCTTCTTTGGCCATCTGAAAAATACAAAAGCAATGTATTGATATGTAACCAAAACAGGCGACATTAAGAAAAAAGAGAGAAAATTGCGTTTAGGAAGATATAAAAAAATTAGTATACTGTTCAGAGAAGAGATGTGCTTCTTGCTGCCAATGAATATGAACTGAGTTAGGGTTGCTGCTATTTGTATTAACATTGTAATTTGTTACTTCTAACTATGTAGGAGTGCTTACACTATTGCGAAAAATTTGATGAACCCATGATCTAGACAACCACTTTCAAAAGCCAAACTGCCGTGCTATGCTTCAGTACCTAGTACTCAAAAATTAAAAATAATATTAGGGTTTTGAGAAAAAGTATATTATGAATGGTTTATTAAAAATATTATGAATCAGTTGAGGTTTATTAATAAGATCCTACAGTCCACCACCTAAACTTGATATATCCATGCGCATCACTTCTGAACCTTTTATGCGACGCTACATAAAGATTACCATGTTCGACTATCTTTCTCTTACAAAAGCTGTTTAAAGATTCAAAGAGACAGGAAAGAAGAGGAAATATATTCCATCTTCTGTCACACTTCCATTGGAATATATTCAAGAAAATTTATAAACTTACCAATAGAAGAGGAAATTGTAATGCCATGTATGATGAATGGAGTTTGTTGATTCTTTGAGGACCTTCACCTTTTTTCTGTATGATCACATCGTAATCTGTTTGGATGTTTGGTCCACTTTCAAAGACTATGGTTCCAAGGATTTCTGCAGTATGGAGCTAGTGTTCGCGAGGTTTGTCTACCTTATAAAGCTAAATCTTGAAATCAGGTACATCGGTCTTGCGTTACATTCGTCTCTTGATGTTCTAAACAATTTTACCAGCTCGTTGTGCTCATCTAGAATTTGTATTAGACGTTGCACAATTTCTGGTTTTAAATTCCCCAAATTACTGCCACCAAAAGGCTTCATTCTCTGTATCATACATGTACAGTTGCAAAAACCTTTGGTCTTCATTGTCAGGTGGGCAAAGCATCCGCATCCAATGATAAACTTAACCAAAAATCTTGAACACTTTGCTGATATATATTCATGAATAGTGTAACTACATCTACCACTGATACGCCCGCGCCTATTAGTTATGGCAGTACCATGGTGTGACTGTCCTCAATGTGGCGTTGCATTGACACCATAAAACCCTGAAATCGTTAAAAATAATTAAAACCCCAAAATCCTAAAATCAAAGCTCTTGGAACAACAAAAAGATGTTATAATTACAACCTGCACAAAAACATATTAAAAATCATTAAAACCCTAAAATCGTGATGAAGTTTTCTTCATGCAGAGAGTTCTAATGATTAGGGTTTTTTTTTAAAAAAAAAAGAAATATACGTATGATTTTTTTGTTGTTAATAATGAATGAATTAAAAATATATATATTTAAGGAAAAGATATGTATAAAAAATTTTAAAAAAGATAATTACTTAATATAATTTTTGTAGATAAATTGTATTTAGTATATGATTCTAATATAATTATAGCCATTTATAAATTATAACATGCAACATAATTATCAAAATAACTTGTTGCCTAAGTGGTAAACACACAAGTTATTTATCCAAATGACCAAGGTTCAATTCTTGCATAGGTCATTTTTTATAAATAATTTTCAAAAATAATTACTAAAAAACCAAAATTTACAAAAATAATTATTAAAAATTCGAAATTTAAATAAACTCTAAATAAATTAAAAAATTAGTGCTTAGTTGGACAACAAATGCTTATGTGGCATGAAATTTGATTATTTGGCATTGAGGTGGCATTGAGGTGGCAATGAGGTGGCATTGAGGTGGCAATGAGGTGACATTAATGCCAAATGCCTCTGATATATATATATATATATATATATATATATATATATATATATATATATATATATATATATATATATATATTGGATCATTTAAAAGTTGATCTCAAGAGAAAGTGATCTCAACCATTAGATCTCCCTCTCTTCCCCTCCTTTTTTTCCTTACCAAGTCTAGGGGCCTTTTTGATACTTCCTTCTTTCTTAAGGGGAATCTTTTTAAATTCGTACCTCTTTCATCCTTATTTTTCAACTGTGAACGTTTTTAATCGAAATGCTGTTGTAAAATTCGTACCTCTTTCATCCTTATTGAAATCCTTGTTTCCTTCGAAACACACATATCATTTAAAACATGCATTAAAAGACCGATCTTGGTTACAAACACACTAGCAAGAAAAATGAAACGATTACAAACATTTTATAACAAGTATATAAACTATAGATACCACATCTGACAAACAAGTCTATTATAGATAGCACATCTCAATGTACAAGGTCAAGGAGATCGATTCGACTCGAAAACAAATCCAAGAGATTTAGATGAATTGCTTCAAAAAAGAAACACATGGCATCTCTAAACACTATACTAGACATTGAACCTTTTTCCTTATCAATATTGAACTTGTCTGATGCTCCATAAGTCATAATAGAGTCCTTGATGAACTGATTGTTTCTTCAATGAACCGACTAACTCAAGCATTCCATGATGATTTGGTAGTCGCTTCCCCTCGCATTCGGAACTTGACATTTTTCCGTGTGTCTTGACACTAAGGGCAACAACAAGCAAAATATCATTTAAGTCAATGCCTTTTGGACGTATGACCGGTCTCGATCACAGCATGCCTTTAGTTTTGCATTACCAAAGATGCAAGTTGTTGCAATAATCGGGACACCGGCCGCGCCTTGACCGATCCCAAAGAGCACCTTTTGGTCCCAAAACGCAGATGTTGGAAGAGGGTCGTTATCTCGGTAAAAATTCTTCTCCCGGTCATAATTCAAGAAATCCATCCGATAATGTAGTCCACTCCAAAATCTTGAGGCATATCAAATGAAAATCATCCGATCCAGTAGTGTCACCGTTGTACAATGTGCTCCTACAGATTGCAAATCTCGAGGAATCGCGTTGTATTGTCCAATTAAATCCTAAAATGAACATTTGCGGTCATTAGTGAGCAACAAATATACAAGACTACGAAATGCTAGCGGTGTGGTCGCTACGGCTTAAAAATGCGGCAAAGTAAAAATGATTAAAGTATTCATTGCTTCAACAAAGTATAATGCAAACCAAGTCAGCGTTCAACAAGGTATAATGACAAGCATACGATATCTCTTGAAACCCTGATGCATTAATCAAACAATTAACCAAACAAATGCCTTATATTATTTCAATATGCTCTTTATGTAACAAACAGATGCTCTTTTCATGATACCCTGATGCATTAAAGTTTTAAAACAAGAGGGTATGCAACAGAAAGCTGGGTAGTCTAATTAGTTCTCCATGGGTTCTCTGAATTCTCATATTCTATCATTACTGAAGATTTATATATTTTAACAAGTATCCCACACTGTGAGTCTAGGCATGCCTCAAATTTTATAACCACCTCGTTATACACACAAACATATGTATAAATTGTCAAAGTGAAGAATAAAGGAACCTGGCCAATATCAATACTTCAGATGTAATGGCTTGAAGATGAGAATTAGCATAAGCGACCCTGAATTTAGTAGTTTTAGTCTCCAAATAAGAGTGTCATTTGGTAATATATTCACCTAAACCCATCAAGAAATGAGAAATTAGCGACAAGAATAAGTTCAAGTATAAGCATATAGAAAGAGGTCACATACTCATATTGTAGATACGAAGATTACATTCAAGGCACCATACAGTAAATTAGGTATAAACTCAAGAAGAAAATGAAAAGTTGTCAGTTGTGACATCTCAAAAGAAGTTGTTGAAATAGTAGAAGACTAATTACACCTAAAGATTAAGATTTCATGTGATCGAATGAACGTATAGGTGGAAATTTTGACCCGTTTATTTACCAATGGGTTGTCGGATTATGCTAAACTTTAAAAGGTCAAATCAATTAAATTAAAATAAAAGTTAGTTAAATGGATACCTGATTTGACCCATTGCCCGACATGCCCATATTTTCACCTCTAAAATGAACATGATGCATACTTGAGTTTGAAAAGTGACCTGGATTTGCTAGTATATTACTAAGTCAATTGTTGGATTCCGAGCAGCAACTGCAAGAGCTAAACATCCTCGAAAGGAATCTCCAACCAAATAAATTGGCTTCTTTGGAGATGAAGCATGCTCAATCCTTACAGTTTGTTCAACAACTTGAACCAAATCTTGATACAACACAATTCAAAAACCAGAGCAGTATCCACTACCAAGAAAAAAATAGATAAAAATCATTACATTGAGAGGATTGCTTTACAAATTTGAGTTCCCATCTACCAAAGCATAAAAATCATTGTCTTAGCAATAAACAGTTAAAAGTGGGTTAAGTAACATGTCAAAAACTGTAGTTTTGGTATGGTCAGGGTTACCCCAAACATATTTTCAGTCCAAATTTATGTTTTTTTCATAGGGACTTTTGACCCATTTGACCCGTAAAAGAGAAAAAAAAAAAAAAAAAAAAAAAAACCCCATTCATGAGTGAATGGGTGAAAATGGACACATAAGTAAAAATGCAATATCTAGTAACTAACACGCATCTTTTAAATGTCCCTCCATTATAATAATAACCCATGCAACAACTAAGCAACATATATTATAGTCTTATAGAGTTAACTAATTCACCTTCTCCAAACATTGACAGATCAACATGGTGTATTGGTGCATCACCAGTTTTAGAATCAAGTGAAGCCAGGGCCACTTGAAAAGTGGTGGTCCTAATGGTCAACATGCAAGGATCAGAACCAGTGTAACGAAGAGTACATAGAGCGTTTCCAGCATATATTGGCCTGTTATAATAAGATGAAGTAAGAAAAACGCTACTAATTAGGGAATACATAAGGCATATCAAGGCTTCTCTATTGTTAATTTGTTCTGATACAAAAGATATTTATCCATTTGGCTCGCACCTATACATTCTCCTTGGGTGTTCAGGTTGATCCACAAACACTACTTTTTTGGTTATTTTTTTGTAAATAATTAATGCCTAAAAATATGAATACGGAAACTACCTCACAAATGTTTTAGGTTCCGATATTTCAATAACATCAGTAACCGGGGAAACATCAAGAAGAGCATCTACACGAGGTAATATGTTTTCCCAAAACTGCTTGAATCAGTAACTATATGTGTGTTCCTTCTGCTGTACCAAATGAACTAATTTTGCCCATGGTTGTGCTAAATGGTGTTTAAATCTATCAGAATCAGCTACAAGAACTTGAAAAAGCAACCTCCAAGATTAAAATATTTAGCCATTACATCTTGGGGGAATGAATAGAAGGCTTTTTGATGACACGCTATTAAACCTAAGAAAGATACCAATTCTACTTTCTAGGATGTGTGTTTTCTATCTTGAGATATTATCATCAAAGGAGTGTTTGGATTTGCATTTTAAACTGAAAATTTAGATAATGCGGCTACATTTTTAGAATTTTTATAATCTAAATATACTTTCATGCATATGACATATTAGGGATATAGAAAAATCAGCTTCATACTATTAGCAACAAAATTGATTATTGCAGAGTAAAACAAACTTTGAGAGACTTTTACGCTCTTGTCACAAAGCGCATCTCCTTGTTTCACAATATTCTTTCCTGGGCCAACTTTGTATTCATTTCTTAAATAACCAAATTTTACTGATTATGCGGATTTTACCACATCGAACATCATAACACATAAAAAAAACTATCTCCTGCAACTTGTTCCTAATTCTAATTATCAAATGTAACATAATCACTTTAGAAGGCATATCCAAACACCTCTTTGAAAGATCCTACTACTAATTTAAAAATATCCTAGACGTGATTACTTTTATGTCTGGCGATGCACTAAACATGCAAACAACAATGCATTATACATACGAACAACGATGCACTAAACATACAAATTGATTCCCTACTATGACCAAAAATGCACTAAACATACACAATGATGCCTTAATATGTCTGGTGATGCACTAATCATACTCATTGATTCCCTAATTATACTCATTGATGTTATAATATGTTTAAGAAGGCACTAAAATATAAATAGATGCACTAAACATACACACTCGTGCCTTGATATGTCTAACGATGCAATAATCATACTCACCGATGCCTTAATATGTCGTATGATTCAAACATACATATGGATGACCTACAATGACCAACGATGCGTTAAACATACAAACGGATACACTAAACATATACATTGATGCCTTAATATGTCTGGAGATGCACTAATCTTACTCATTGATTTCCTAATCATACTCCCTGATGCTCTTATATGTTCAATGATGCACTAAACATACAAACAGATGCCCACGTATTTCCAACAATGCGCTAAATATACAAATAGATGCCCTACTATGACCAACGATGCATTAAACATAAAAATAGATACACTAAATACATACACTGATGCCTTAATATGTAAAACGATGCACTAGTGATACCCATTGATGCTCTGATATATTGAATGATGCACTAAACATGCAAACCTTTAAGGTGATGCAACAACCACAAACACAAATGCACTAAAATAACCTGATGCCCTAATGTGTAATCTGATGCTGAAAATTTACACATAGATGCCTTAAGATGTCATATCCTTCAATATTAAACACATATGCTGCAAATTAGTGCATCGTAGTTATAAAATCTTACTCGGACATTTCATCAAACACTTGGTGTGCAGCTTTAATAAGCATAAATTTCATGCATTTTTTCGTCAAATTTGTTCTATATCTGATAGAAAACATGATGATATAATGATTAACTTTCAATAAAACTTTAAAAATCATTACATCATTGACTTTAATTTGATTATTTAACAAAATTAGTGCACTTACAAGTTAAATCTTGTTTTGTCTTCATTTTCGGATGATTCAAGGTTCAAATTCACCATTAGGGTCGCTTACGATTCCTCAATTTCTTTTTCGTCATTATTCTGATGATCAGAAAGTAAATTTAGTGCATTCACTAGTTATCTGGTCTAATTTTGATCGAAAATTAGGGTTATTTTTGGTGTTTTTTTATCGGATGTGTTTATCTGAAATAGTTGAGAGAAAATGATGAAGGTGTGTGGTGGTAATGGTGAGTGTGTGTTTGAATAGAGATTGTGTTTGTATCACGGTTCCTTCCTTTTTTTGTTTGTTTTTTCTTTTTTTTACCCTGAACTTCCAAGTGTTTTCATTATCTACCCTGTAACTATTTTTCTCACTTTTCTAACTAATTATATTTTTTCTAGAACCGCACTATATATATATATATATATATATATATATATATATATATATATATATATATATATATATATATATATATATATATATATTTATTATTATTATTATTATTATTATTATTATTATTGGTTTAGATTATTATTATTATTATTATTTTGCGCGTCTTTTTGGGTGTGTATTGGAGGGATGCGTCGGTTTTTGGGTTGTGTTAAAATGAAAAACAAATATTCGTGAAAGGAAAAAAAAATTAAAAGGTTTTCAAAATATTCTTTAAAAAATTTAAAAATTCCACATGCGAAAGATGTTGGTGGATACAAAAATTGTGAAGTAAGTTTTTTCAAAAGCGTATAGAGTTGATGCAAATAATTATGAAAAAAAAAACACTTATGCATTAAAATTTTGTTGATCGACATTTTGTACATAAAAAATACGTTTTTTGCATCCAACTTAGTGTATGTATCAAACTTTTATTGTTCATTGAAATATAACAATTTAAAATTTTCCTATATCAAAATATTTTTGTGCATTAAAATTTCGCTTTTTTGCGCCAAAAAAACACATAAAAACTCAAAATTAAAAAAATCTTTCCCAATTTATTTTTACACCAACTTCTTCTATTCTTGAGAAAAATTTCAGAGTTTTTTGAACAGTTTTTAAGAAAGTCTTTTTACACTTTCACAAATATTTGTCGTTTTATTTGATCTATTTCTATAAAATTTATACTATATGTTCTATGAATTCATCACATGTTCGTCCCAGTTGATACTTATTCTCAACCCTTTGATCAATATTTATGTTACACAATATGCATAAACATTAGCCAGCAAAGCTTAGCTTTTGGTTGAAACTAGAAACTATAGTTGGCCGGTAGATCTCTGAAGCCCCTAGAAACTACAAAAGTATTTCATTAAATTCAATCTGGCTATACTAACACGAGTATATAAAATATATAACATTAACCACTTGTATGTGCTCAAGTTACATTATAAAAGATACATGAGACTTATATAAAGCGAATTCGAAAGTGAAATGAAGTGGGGTTAGAGTGTTGGGAAGGTGATAAGCAACGCACCGGAAGTGAAGAGATTGAGACATGCATACGTGTTGATAACTACAATTAGATATGTATTTCATTTTTGCTTTTTTTTCCATGTCGCCCACAAAATGACCTAAAAGTCAATCCTACTTATGTTGACCAATTTTTAGTCCCACAAAAAAAAAATTATCGCGATGGCCTAAATTTTTTGTGTTCTTTCTTACTTAAAATTTTATAAAAAATGATGAGATATATACATTGAAGATTTTATATATAGAGAAAATGCCATAAATAGTCGGATTGGCCCAAAAGGTCCACAACTTGGTAAAGAAACTCTTCATCTTAAAATGGTCATTCTCGACCATTCGATCTATTAACTTCAGCCATTTTTTAACACGTGTCTATTGCAAGTACAAAAGCTCTATTGGGTTTAATGATTAGGGTGACCCACAACATCTTACAAAATCTCCACCCCCCAAAAAAAAAAAAGCTTTTGTCTTTTTTGCCAAAATTTGCTCGAACGACGGTTGTGCAACTTGCGGCTGCTCAACCGACATCTTGATACTCTATTGCTTACCCTTATTTAGCTTACCAAATACCCACTCACACATACAGCCACATGTTAAATCAAGATCCGGACTCAACTAGGGTATAAGCAATATTGATTGAGTGATTGCACAGTGGAATAATAACGACACAATCAGCATTACTAATAAGGTTTTCTTTATTGAACATAAAGAAACTAATACTACTACAACTACTAAACGCTCTATGCGTTAATTAGACTCTCATTAGGAGAAGTCTACTATGAAATAAAATGAAAGGATGAGTTAGTAACCCTAGCCGCCATCCCTCTTTATATAATAGAGGGAGGTTACAAACCCTAGCTAACTAGAAAAGCTAACTATTACATATTGAGCCCTCATTGTTTCTTTTTTCTTCATTCTTGCTCGTGGTTTTGTAATCATCAAATCTATAATTCCCAACAATCTTCCCCTATTTGATATTACAAAACAACCTGTATAAGAAACAATGCTAAAACATGTCATCACAAATAATAAGTCGCACATCATGAATCTTCTTCCCTTTTTGTAATCATCTAATAGGGGTCTTGTGCAACTCGTAGACGCTTCCCCTCAAGTGATGCATGTAGATGGTAAGTATATAAACCATAAGCTTCCCCTTAAAATTATACTAACCACACTACTACACAAAAGGCCATGAAGACCTTCTAATAGAAACCGGTTTTGAAAAAACCAGTTCCTATAAAGGCATACATACCGGTTTTCTCGAAAAAACCGGTCTGTGTTGCCCCAAAAACATAAAAACTGGTCCCGTTGTAAAAAACACTCTTTAAATCCAATCAAAGACACTGGTTGTCTCAAAGAGAAGAGTCTCTATGTTTTTTTTCATAGACATCAGGTTTTATATAAATACCTCGTCTTAATACTCTTTTTGTAAGATCATTGTTTATATCACTACTACACAAAAGGCTATAAACACCAAAAATAGACACTTGTTATATAAAACTCTATTCTTACGATAAAAACTAACGGGAATAAAAGAAACTAAGATTGGTTTTCTTGAAAATACCTATTTTCATAATACAAGATACATAAAAACTAGTTTTACGGGTAAAAAACAGTTTTTTACATAATCAAAGACACTGATGTGTTGTGTGCAGTTAATGAGTACTCTAACATAAAAACTTATGCGGTTATTTAAAATGAAACCAAAAACCTTAATTCCTTTGGCGCTTTATTTCCCTCTCAAGTTTTCATTACCTTCCCAAAACCTTAAACTTATTCCCCCTTTCACTTTCACAAACCCTAACCCTCTAACATTCACTGCCGCTTACCATCACCACTTAACAACATTACACACCATAACTGCCGCACACCATTGCCATATCACATGCCATCTTCTTGACGCAACCAAGCCAGCAGTAGACTAATCGAATTAGGAGGTACCAAACTGATATAATTGATGTTATTGTTCAATTAACCTTTTTTAATATCTCGCTAATGTTGCTGTTAAGTTTGATTCTGGAATAAGTTGTGGTATGTCCACTCATCTAAAAGTTTGTGGTTGTTATTAGTATTTTGATATATAACAAATTAACTGCTAAAACATATTACATAGATTTTATTCATTATTCCACTGTATTTAAGTTTTATATAAAACTATAGAAGTATCTCAGTATGAATTTAGGTATTTTCACAAGCATAACGAGTTAAAGTATTGACTTTGGAATGAAATTGTTGAAACTGATAGCTTTTTTAAGCTCTGTATGAGTTTTAAATTTATATGACACTAAAATATATGTTTATCTTCAATATAAAGACAATATAATCTGTTGTAAATGAGTGTTTTGCTGTGATACATGGTTGTTTTGGTTGTGCTATTTGCCATTATAAATGTGGCGTTTGGTCAAACTATTTTGCTCTCGCAAATATGGTGTTTGAACCTTTTGTTTGTTGTCAAAAATAGGGGTTCCAGGACATGGTGTTTTGGGGATTGTTTGTGTTAGCTTATTTTGTCAAAACTGGCCAATTGTAGTGTTTGGATAAGCTAAAAAGTTTAGGCTCGTGGGCTTATTTAAGGGTTTGAATAGGCTAATTACTCCGTATAAGCTAATCCAAACACTTAGCTTATAAGCTTATTAATCATAAGCCGCATTCTTCTTATTGAAATTAGGCTTAAAAAAAGATAGGCTTATAGAAAGACCCATTCAATGTTTGATTTAGATGCAACTCCTGGTACAAGAGTTCTAGTAGGTGTATGTCTTTTATTGCATATTTCAGGAATTATCCAAGGTGGCGTAGGAGATTAGAAATTAAGAAAGGTATCTTGAACAAAAACGAGCAGGAGAATTGGATCAATTTCTGTAACATCAATGACGGGATGGTACCCACTGCTAGAATGACAGTTGAAGATTCAAAAAAGTTTCTTTCCCTGAATTCTACCCTTCTTGGGTTGTTTTCTCACAGAGATGGAAGGCGAGTTTTTTTTTTTTTATTCTACCTTTCTTGGGTCATTTTCTTCGGACTTATTGTTCTGCTTATTTTATCAGTTGACCTGGTTTAATGCTCATCTCACAAAGATCTGGCCCTATGTTAACGAGGTTAGTTTAGCAAGGCTTGTTTGTATTTCGTTCCTTATTTATCTGCTTTGTTTATGTACCGAAGCGAACCCCTTGTACTTTCTGGAGGTAATATATTAGATCAACATTTTTTTGACCTACTTAGTAAAGTGTTGACTATTTAACCGGTGCTTGACACTCATATACAAAAATCGATAATTTCTAATGACCAACTGAACACCTAGGTTCCTCAAAAACCTATTTTGGTTCTCTTATAAAGAGTCCATGTTTACTTCAATAAGAATTAAAATTTTAGCATCCAGTGTTTAAATAGGTACTGTAAGCTTTAGATGACAAACTTATTTTATCTCCATTGTAAATGTGCCATATGCTAATGGATATGTATACAAAGAGTTGTAATTACGCATGAGCTTCACACAAATGGATCTTAATAAAAGTGTTGTATGTCGTGTTTGCAGGGAAGGACAAGTCAGTTGTTTTGTGGAGTATCCATGATCATATATCTACTTTGGCAACACAACCGGGGATAACAAAGAGTGGTGGGTCTGATGATAAACCAACTGAGAGTCCTGTTATCCAAGCAAGAGGTGTATTCCATGGGCATGAGGATACTGTTGAATACGTTCAATTTCATTCCTCTAGGTATTTGACACCATGTTCACGTTGTAAAAGCATAATTTTATTTCTCGAGTAGCTAGTAGAGGTGAAAAAATAGGCAGGTCGGGCTGTTTGCTAACATGTCAAAGTAGGTTTTGGTCGAGACAATAACTTTTTGGTACAGTTCAGGCCAGCTTGGGGTCACACCTTAACTTTATTTGTCCAGTTTTTTATTGGGTTATATGCATATAATACCAACACACTTTTCAGTTGTCTCATTTTAGTCATACATTTCAGTCGTTGAAAGTTGGTTTTGTGCCTAGTTTTAGTCATTTTGGAACCTGTAATCTTAACATTTTTATAAACATAAAAAATTATATATAAAGCTAACCTTTTTATAACCATATGTTAACAGTTTTTCCAAAAAAGTATCATATTTAAAATCTTGTTTTTGAGGATCTTTTGCTTACGATATAACCCAATCAGGACACAAAAGCATCTTATAATGACTTATGTAAAGAAAAATAGTATGACTAAAGGATAAATGATAAAGTACGGTGATATTTTATGCAATAATTTCTAGTATCTATTTTGTACAAACAATTTAGCACTATATCTAATTACTAGATATTGATTATAATTAGGGGTGTCAGTAGGGTTGGCTTGACCCGGCCCGAACCGAACCCGATAAGGCTTATCGGGTCGGGTTAAGTCGGGTTTAGAAATATTGTCGGTTGTTTTGACCCGAATCCGTTATCGGGTCGTGTTACAGTTAAATAAATAGTGTTATCGGGTTATCGAGTCAACCCGAAATTCAAATCTTTTATTTTTTAAGTAATATCTTTTAAAAGCCCAATACATTTTGGTTTAGTGCTGTCAAGTTGGCTGTTGTACTGATGTGTGCTTTTAAAAATTTAGTGTCAATCACTCGCTGATACATTACTACATAATACATCATTTCTAGTTGAATTTTAAGGTGGCAAACAGTAACTTAACATGCTAAAATATTATTACAATTTACAAATAAAATTAGACTTTCTTGGTTTAGTTTTGGGTAAAAAATGCATTTCTTCGTTTTGGGTTAAAGTCAAAAGGGGCGTTTGGCCTTTGGTTTGTTTCAAATTGCAGATCCGTATTTGGTTTAGTACTGTCAAGTTGGCTACTGTAGTGATGTGTGCTAGACTACTGCTGCAGCAGGAGTGTTTGGTAATGAGTTTAGTGGTGCACTTTGTGCAGGGTAATAAAAGTTGGTCAGAAATTACAACTCAGAACGGAACTTGTTCAAGTTGGTCGCTATAATGCTAACTGTTGGTATGTATAGGCTTAAATGAAAATAAATGAAATAATTGATCTGCACAAAAACCGCTCAAGTCAAAAGACTTAAAACAATTGCATACGTATGCAATTAAGATCGTAGAATACGAGGATTCCCTGTCGTTTAGTCCCAGGAGACTCAATGGTGTATACAACACCGATTCGGAGGATAGAATGATCACTAAGGATAGTGATCCGTAAAGGTTATGATTAGAAATATTACACTCACCGATTGATTGGAAAGGAATTGGACACGTAATTGGAAAGCACAACAACCAGATCAAAGAAACGTAAACGTAAGTTTTAAAACTACGATACGCACAAAATAAAAAGTGAAAACTAAAAAGTAAAAGACCTAAAATATAAAATGACATTTTGGAATCCTAAAAATAAAAGAAAATTATTAGAAAAGAAAAATTATTTTTAACACTATTTAATTAATTACTATTAATTAAAAACTATTTTAACTATTTAATAAATACCCTAAAATAGAAGAAAATAGGAAATAAGGCTAGAAAAATAAACTTATGATTCTGAAAATCTAAAATACTATAAAACTAATTTTAAAACTAAAAATATATTTTCACACTTTTATCTAGTTATTACTAATTAATTATTACTTAAAATACACTTAAATACTAAAAATAGAAAATAAACTTGGAAAATAAAATTTTAACTTTGAAAAATCTAAAATATGATAAAACTAATTTTAAAACAGAAAATATATTTTTAGACTTTTAATTATTTATTACTAATTATTTATTATTTATTAACTATTTATAATTATAATAAATACTAAAAGATAGAGAAAATCTGAAACTTATTCTAAAAATCCTATAAGATGACAGAAACCTAAGAAAAATAGAAAAACAAGATTTGCTTATTAATAAGTTGAAAAGAAAAATCAAAAAGCTAAAAAATCTTAAATAAACGCTATCACTATTTGTATATTGATGTTTTTGTGATTTTTGTTTTTGAAAACTACTTATATACTAATAATATGAAATTTTAACAAAGACAAAAAATTTACAAAACAAAAATAAGCAGTTTTGATGAGCTTATTACCCAACAGTGGGCTAAAATAGCTTATTATGTGGAAATAAGCTCAAACAAGCTCAATACTAGAAGCAGAAGCTATATTAAGATGACAATAAGCTAGGACAACTCACTTTAGGCTAAAAGACACAAACAATCAAACTGCAAAGCTCAAATAAGCCAATAAGCACTTTAGCTATTTGAGATGAAAAACAGAAAATGGGACAGACTTTAAGCTCTTAGCAGCCCTACCAAACAAGTTCCAAAATGAAAAACAAGACTTGATACTTCAAGAGGACCAGGTTGGCTTTCCAAAGAACTATAGAACAAGAGATTTGGACAAGGAATAAGCTTAATGCAAGCTTATCAATGTGAGCTTAAACACTGTGCACAGGACAGTTTTTGAAACAGGTACCTCACAAAAAGCAGTTGAATAAGCACTTAAAAGACTAAGAAATAGAGAACTAGTATTTTTCTATTTTTCTTCACCAACTAGACTACAATACCTCCAAAGCTTATAATCTGAAACTCTTTAATAAACCCACAGTGAAATTCCCAAGTTTATTCAAAAACGACCTTTTGAAATTTTGACTTTTTTAGAAAAACCAAAAAGTTGACCAAAGTGACTTTTGATTTGATTTTAAACACTGATGATGTTATGTTAAGGTGTTTTAAGACTGAATATAGCAAGATTAACAACTTTCTAACACAAATCAATGATCATGGATCATTAATCATCAACAAGATGGTCGCACTGATCAAGATCAAATGGATTTTTGACTTTTGATGAACAAGTACTTGGTTTCTTGACTGAATTGAGTTATTTGGACCTATTTAAACAGATTTCCAACAAAACTAAGTACCAAAGAACCTTTGAACACAATAAACCAAACACACCTTATTGTTGACTGTTATGAGCTTTTTCAAAGTAGATCAAAGATTTAACCCATAAACTTGATTACAGACCTTGTATTATCAAATATTAGCACTAAGAGAACACAAATCATCAACACTAATCAACTGAAACCAAGATTCTAGACTTAAGCTTGTTTGACTGTCAAAGTGAGATTTTTTCAAAACACAAATTTAAATTAACACCCTACTGATTTTAATGATCAAACACACTAAATTATGACTAGTAAACAAATAGAAACAGAATTTAGAGCTAATACACTAGTGTAACAGTGAAATGCCAAATTGGCTAAAAATGCTTACAAGAGCTTCCAAGCTTTAAACTGAGAACCAAGTTCAATGAGCACCCCTATAAGCTTACCAATAAGCTACTAACCCAAGGCCATCCATTATATACCCTGCTCCAGCTGTGAACACCTTCTCCAAATGATTTTTTTATTTTTCAAGTATTTAATTGGATTTTTGGTGAATTTTCTGATTTTTCTTCTAAATTGAATTTTAGGGTTTCTAAAAGCTTGAAATAGCTTTCTAGGAGCTTAAGTGACTTATTTTAATCCATACAAACAACTGAAAACAACATTTGATCCAATTTGAGATTTTGCATAAATATGAGAAATTGCATAAACTGAAATACACTTTAAAACTTGGAGTTACTTATTAAAAGAGGTTCTAATACACTTGAGAGACTGAAATAAGGTACTTGGAAATAAAAACATACATTGAAAAGCTTAATTTAAAAAAAACGACTAAGAAAAATAAAATTACACTTAAAGATATTGATACATTGCTTCTCACTTCATCTTTATAGACTTTACATCATTCCCACATGCCTCTGATACTTTCCCACCACATTTGAGCCATTGGATTGGCTAGAATCATCAGAACCGTCCACCTAGCTTTTTGGCGCCAAAAATTCTTCAAGCAGGTTTTTTCATTAATTGAGTTTGGTTGAAGTAATTAAAGGTTTTTGGAGTGTAGAGGAGGTGGGGGGAACATGGTATGGGAAGAGGGTTGAAAAATGGTTGAAAACCATCTCTGGTTTTGGGTAAACAGAAGTGGGAGAAGAGGTGCTACAGTGCACGGTTTTGGGCGCGCTTTTTCTCTGTTTTGACTTTGGTTGACCACAGTGTATTAATAACAAAGGGGGGTCATAAAGGGCTGTGGCTAGGGCCAAATTGGGTTGTGACCTGGGGGTCAAGGGTCAAGGGTCAAAGGATGATGGGCTAGCAGTTGGGCTTGTGTTATTTTTGGGTTTGGATTGGATTTTTGATATATGTTGATCCGTTTGGTATAAGTAGTAAACAAGGACCAATTTTGTAATTCACCCAAACTTCAAGGACTGATCTTGCCATTATTCCAAACTTCTCACAAGGACCAAACTTGACAACTTTGATAATACAAGGACCCTTTTTGCATAAATTCCATTTTTAAAGGTCCAAGGACTATTTTTGTAAATTTCCAAAGTTTGAGGACCTTTCTTGCCAATTGACCAAAGAATCATTCAAGGATCATTTTTAACAACTTAGAATACTTCAAGGACCTTGAATGATAAATTTCCACATTTTGAATTTCGTGGACTAGATTTGACAACTTTTAAAACTGGGGACTAAAACGCGCCAATTTTGCAAACTTGATACATTTTTCATCCGATTTTGATATTTTTGCAATTAAAACACATAAAACACTGATTTGTGATAATTTGATCATTTTGATGTGTTTTTGAGCGTTTTCAGATGATTTTGCAGTTTAGATTACACAAAAATGATGAGTATTTGGACACTCATCAATAATCAAGTGGTGATGTTTAGTTCTAATTGTTGGTAAGTTATGAAATAATCAAATGAAAACTAGTAGTCATTGCGCACTTTGGTAAATGGTGATGTTTAGTGCTAACCGCTGGTAAATGGTAATGTTTACTACTTTGCACCCAATAACCCGAATCACCAGACCCAACATAACCCGACCCGAACACCACTCGAACCCAATAACCCGATTCTTTGTGGGGTGGACAATGGTTAGTGCCAAAAGGCACCCGGGGTCAGGGTGTTCCCGCCAATCTACACCTTTTGTGGATTCTTAATCGAGTCGGGTTGCTGGTGAGTTTTTAAAAATCAAAACCCGACTCAACCCGATAACCCGACCTGATAACACTCCTAATTATAATAACTCTACAATTTAAATAAAATGTTATATGCATAAAAGAATAGCACGAGCAACATTCGACTCAGTTGACCCATGCTTTTTTATAGTTAAAGTTTTTACTAATAAATGAAGCTTGCTTGACTACTGTTGTCTTTTGTGAAGTGGACAAGAATTCTGTAGCGTTGGTGATGATTCTTGTCTTATCTTATGGGATGCAAGAACAAGTTCTCCAGTTGTTAAGGTAAATTCATATCTTCTTTATCATTCGGTTTTTTGATCAGTGTTGATTATTTCATGTGGAATGGTTAGTTTTACATAGTGACTTTATTTAAATTTGTATTTATCATCATAATAAACCAATCGAGTAATGTGGCTTGCTGTCTAGCAACTATTACAGTGTTCATATCTTCATCAATTTCGAGACTTGTAGCACATATAACATTCATCCATTTGTGGTTTAGTGGTAAAAATGTATAAATATTTTTTTTTTCTTTATGGCTCTTTTGTAGGTTGAGAAAGCACACAATGTTGATCTACACTGTGTTGATTGGAATTCGATTGATGAAAATCTTATAGTGACGGGGTAATAGTAACTAATAAGCATATATGAATATATGATGTCTAATTGACCCATTATTAAGTGGGTCGAAAATGATATCTTTAAATGAAGCAGTTTTTGAGCTCCACCAAATCATTTCCTTTTCAGGTCTGCTGATAACACTATTCGCCTGTTTGATCATCGAAATCTCTCTACTAATGGGATTGGATCACCCATCCATATATTTGAGAATCACACTTCTGTTGTTCTCTGTGTGCAGGTTTAACTCAGTAGTGTTTTTTGCGTCTTCTATGTTTTTTAAGTAATATTTGGATGTTGACAAAATTTATTCATTTTGTAGTGGTCTCCGGACAAATCATCTTTCTTTGGAAGTTCAGCAGAGGATGAAATCTTGAACGTCTGGGATCATAACAAGGTACATGGCTTGTTTTATTGTAAACTCCTTTTGTTTAGTACTTAAAGGTGGCCATTGTCTTGTTTGGGCCAAGTGGAAGTGTTAGCTAAACAGGTTGAATGTTGCATAAAGTCTTGGAGTCTCATAAGTCAGAAGTTGACGTTATCTTATACTAAGATTTAGAGTATTATTGATGTAGCTATATTTTTTTCTTGATCATTGTAATAGATTTATTAATTTCTATAAAAGGATAAAATGATGGACAAAAAAAGTGTTTGCGGCTTAACAACAACTTCAACTGGCTTGTTTTGACCTATACAAAAACTTGCCTGTTTCAACTTTAACTTATATTTGACCCGTTACCATCCCATCCATGATCCATCCCTACATCTTGCCACCTTTAATGTTACCTTATTTTCTTCTTTTGCTCGTCATTTTAAACATGTTTGTTCTTGAGTAGATTGGTGAATCTTATGGTCCAGCCTCAAAAGATGCACAGGGCTTATTGTTCCGCCATTCTGGGCACAGGTACAAAGATTATCACTTGCAGTTTTTTTTGTGAAAAATGGTTATCTGATTTCTATTATTTCTATAAGATAATCATTCTCAAAGTATATTGTCGAGCACCCCCTAGGAACATGATTGTTTGGACACATGAATTTATCCAAATCATTAGAGTATTCTCTACGATTTTCTTTATGAATAACTCACTAGACGTGCAATAGTATAATCCTTTCTAGAACTTTTTTTTTAGATTTCTGGTGTTTTTATTTCATTAATTTACATATAGGTACCTTGCAGTGACGAGCGTCCATTAGAGAACAAAGAGCTTAACGCCATCATTGGTGCATTGTTTACATTGTGGCATGATTGATCCCAGATAATTATGTTTAGTTATATTGAAATCTAGTGTTTTTCCTTATAGTTGAATTCTAGTGTTTCAATTTGGATTTTGTCTAGGATTTATGCTTTGATGAGGTTAAGTATTATCTTAATTTACTTTGTTGATTTCCACATTTTTGGTGTATTTAAATCACTTTATATAATATATATGTTCCATTTAGATTTCTTTAATTTGGCGAGTCAAATTGTAAATTATGGAATTTCAAAAAATTAAAAATTTTCATTTATTATTATTTTTTTTAATAAAAGAGATTTACAAAAAGACAGGTTTTGATATAAAACATATCTTTTTACTCTATATAAAGATATGTTGTATGTTTCTATAAAGACAGGTTGTTAGAAAACCAGTGTCAATGTTAATAAAAACATGTGCGTTTACTCTAATATGGAGACCAATTTTCAGGAGAAAACCGGTGTCGATGCTTCTAATAGAGACTGGTTGCGCAACCGGTTTCTATATGTTTCGATCATGGAGATACCCCCCTCAGAGAGTGGTCTCAAAACCACTCTTCATGTGCCATTTTGACCGGTTTCTATGAGATTTTTTGTAGTAGTGCCATCTTTTTTTTCTTTTTTTTTTTTTTTTTTTTTTCAACTAAACAAATAAATAAAGCATAACAGCAGAGAAGACAAATCAGCAGCAGAATCCAATAGTCTACCAGTAGGAACAGAGAACCAGTAGAAACATCAACGTATGCGTCTTATATCTTGCACTATCCATGTGACTCCAAACTCAGATGATGCACTAGCAAATGTGAGCATTAAGCACCTTTTCTATAGATCTCGCCCCTTCACTAACCCTGAGCACTACAACGTAACTCCTTAAAGAGATAGCAAATGCGAGCATTAAGTACTTTTTGTAGATCTCACCCCTTCACTAGAATCATCAAGTCTTTGTCACATCATTAACGTACAAACAAGTTATCTCAAAAGTGCCTGACTCATTTTGAGATATGATAAGACACGCACCTTCAGCAGAAAATCGGTCAGCAAAAACCAAAACCTTCAGCAGAAACCGGTCAGCAGAAACCAAAACGAATCAAAATATGCAGCCAGTAGGAACACCAAATCAAGCCGAAAATATGTTAATTACTAGGGTTCATCGTTGAATAAAAATTCAACTCACCAAGACTAGTAAAACATTAGAAGCACAAACTGTCAAGACCAAAATAAGCAAATACAACAACCGATCATGAACAATATAAATGTTATCCGACCAGAATTAAGTTCCCACGCTGCCATTATAAACCATCATCTACCAATATGCAAACATTAGCCAATCAGCAGAAACACACGATGCATCAGTAGATATAAATTTACTGAGAAGAAACAAAATTAATACCCATAGTCCACATAACCCACGTGATCATGTGATGAGTAGCCAATCACTCACCAGCAGAAACAAATTGGCCCATGTACATAGCATCCACACATCTCGTTAGCCAATTAACATCTTCAGCAGAAATAAAATCCAGCAGTATACACAATTTGGCTCCACTAGAAACCAGTAAGATATAATTACCATTCCTGCTGTAGTACAATAGACCCACAACAAATACGAGCCCCACATCAAATCCACATGAGAACAGCCAATCAAAGTGAGTACACGAATTATTGGACCAATGAAATTCATGGTAACACCATAACAAGCATGCACCATATCTCAGCGAATCAAATCAAATATGGGACCCACGATCAAAGCCAATCACGCAATAGTCTTGGTCACATGATCAGTAGAATGGGAAACCCATCACATGACCATCAAAATTGCAACCAATTGGACAACGTGAGATACTAGTACAAACAGTCTCAAAATATACCGAATAAAAAAAATCTTTGTTACCCATCACGTGAGACATAAACGTGGGACAATGAGAGATCAGTACAAGCGAGTAATATAGTATGAGGTTTTAATTGTAGAATCAATGATTATAATATCACCGAATAATCAAAGCAGAAAAACAATTATCTCGAAACCCCTTTACATTGTCGCATCTGTTCGATGATTGTAACCAGATCTTTATGCTTCCTCTTTTCTTAAAACTGCTGCATAAACCCTAAAGACATGAAAACCTTATCAACCCTAGATCGAGAGCCACCCGCTCTAAAACCAATCGTTAAATCAAGATTCGGACTCAACTAGGGTATAAGCAATATTGATTGAGTGATTGCACAGTGGAATAATAACGACACAATCAACATTACTAATAAGGTTTTCTTTATTGAACCTAAAGAAACTAATACTACTACAACTACTAAACGCTCTATGCGTTAATTAGACTCTCATTAGGAGAAGTCTACTATGAAATAAAATGAAAGGATGAGTTAGTAACCCTAGCCGCCATCCCTCTTTATATAATAGAGGGAGGTTACAAACCCTAGCTTACTAGAAAAGCTAACTATTACATATTGGGCCCTCATTGTTTCTTTTTTCTTCATTCTTGCTCGTGGTTTTGTAATCATCAAATCTATAATTCCCAACACCACACATTAACCTAAACACCCTCATCGTCTTTCTCCCTCAACCTCTTTTTCTTCACCTCTTGTAACACACACCACCTACACCACCACTATTCACCGCCAAAAATACTACACTGCCACCACCATCTACCATCGTAACAACCAACACTTGTGACCTACTTCTATCTACAGTGAACGTGAACCACCACACTTACCACAATCACCGATCAAATTACAAACACCACCAGGAACTTAAACCCATATTTGAAATTCAATATGTGTGCACGATTTTTGATTTTCTTTTTCAACAATGAACCGACATCACTAAGTGTGTTTCTACATAGATATATAAAGTGATTGTGTGTGAGGAAAAAAAATCTCTTATATTATCTAGAGCATCCACAATAAGTCAAGTTATTAAAAGTTTTTTACTATTTTAAAAAGATGTATGAAAGTGTTTGTAGCATTGCAACAAAAGCTTTTTGAAAAGCTTTCTAACAAAGACTTGGTAAACTACAAGTCTTTTTTCCAAACTTTATTCATTGAATGTATTATGTATTAAATGCATATAATGCATCAAATATTTAAGACTTGATGCATTGTAGATGCTCTTAGAAGAGATGTGTAGATTGGACGTGAGGCACCTAAATTATTTTTTCTTTTTCTTTTATGTAAATACGCAAACTTTAGTAAATGAAGTAAATTACTAAATTTATCAAAACCACAAACTATTATTTTGATGTAAATTTGCAAACAAATTGTGATATCTAATGATGTGGCCGGAGGTAATGGCGATGATAGTGGGCATTAAAGGTGGCCGGAAGTAGTGTGGGTGGTGATGAATGGGGGTAGTGGTGGGTTGTTGGGGTGGAAGAAGATAAAAAAAAGTTGGCTTGATTGGTGGTTGAGTGCATTTTCCATCTTGTTTTACATCTATAAACTAAAAGATACGAGGACTAATACATATTAACGGGCAGTGTACCCGGTCATGTAAAGTATAGCCTAGGTAAATTCGAGTGTTGTCCATAAGAGCGTTTGGTCTGTTGAAATAAGGTATTATCTAAGAAGTAGATTTAATTTAGTAAAAGTTGTATGATAAATAATGATAAAATTAACGGAATTAAAAAAACATTACATCAATTGTGAGATAATAACTAACAAAATGCACGCACAGGTTTTTTTCCATGCACATGCAAAAAACGTTTCGCTAAGTGTGATTTTTCCCCGCCTTGAACATTAGGGAAGGTGTTTGAAATGGAAAGGCAACATTAACTCATTAGCTCAAATTTAACGCAATAGTTTCTATGTTTGTAGAGATGCCTTTCCACGCAAAGATAAAGATAGTTTCTATGTTTATAATATGTTTGTAGAGATGACAGTTGACTTTCAACAATGATATTGATATCGTGGTTTTAATATTGACAGCTAGACGCATGAAATGTCTGATTCAACAGCTAGACGCATAGAGGCACTCAACATTTAATATTTATTTTGAGGAAATTACATACATCCCTACTAAAAATCTATTAATTACATACTAGCAGTGTACCCGCGCGATGCGGCGGCGGGTACCCTGTGACTATATTTTTCGGCGAGCAAATTGTTCGGTTACATGTTTTTTTCTAAAAGTTCGGTACAAATGAATGATAATTTAAATATTTTTTTTAATACCAAAATACCGCTCTTTTTGCTAATAATGTACCAAACTGAGTAACCATATGTGTAACCAAATAATATTCGTGATAATACTTTTGTTAATCCAATCATTCATCACCAAGAGCATTTCACCGTCTAATAAATCAACCCAATCCAAATAAAATACAAGGTTCACAAGCCCACCAAAAGAGATGCCCCGATCCAGTCCAACTCATACCCGGTATAAGTGATAACACTTAAAGCTTTGTTCATTTGTTTGTCCTAACCCTAAAACACACTTATTGATAGATCCCCACCTCACTTCTTGTTTCAGCCGCCTACCATCAAATCTGCCTTATCCCTCCATTAAACCGATCTAAACTTAACACCCAAATCGTCTCATCTCATCTCAGTTTCATCATCACAATCATAACCGAACAAACTATCATCACATCATACGAACAAAACCCATAAACACCATTTTCTGTCTTTTGGTTTAGCACAGATGAAGAATACAAGAGATTGTCTCTTCAAGATCTTTAATTAAAGGGCACGGTAGGTTTATGATGTTGTGATTTTCGTTTTGTTTTGGTCTTTGAACGAACCATAAAAAAAGAGTAACACTCTTGTTATTCCTCTTTTTTTATATTCGAAAAAAAAGAAGATAGACTTCTGATTGGTCCCGAACCGTCAAGTTATCTCACACAAGCTAGCCACTTGTGAATGGCTAACCGTAAGAAACTTAAAACAGTTCAGACACCAATGCAATGAAGATCGTGAGAGTATAGTGTTTCCCGTGTCGTTATGTCCCAACGAGTGCGATGAATCACCAAACGAATAGTGATCGAGAGGATTTGAACGGATAAGAGTTGTGATTGATTATAACTAAAGAAAAGTATATAAATTACAGGGGCTTAAATGCAAATTAAAGAAAATTAAAAGATAAACTATATTAAATAAACGCTATCACTATTTGCAAAATGATGTTTTGATTTTCTTTATAAAACTTAAATTAAAAACTACGCGACGCATAAAAGAAAATGTGAAACTGAAACAATATTAATCCTAAAAATATGAAAATGACATTTTTACAAACCTAATGATAAGAGAAAATTTTAAGAAAAAGAAAATTATTTTTAAAACTATTTATCTAATTATTATTAATTAAAAACTATTTTTACTTATTTAATAATAACCTAAAACACAAGAAAATATGAAATAAAGCTAGAAAAATAAAATTATGACTTGGAAAAATCTAAAATAACTAAAGAGAATTTTCAAAACTATTTTTGTATTTTTCTGATTATTTTTGTATTTTCTATGAATTAAAAACTATTTAAAACTACTTAAATTGCTTAAAAATACAAATTTAACTAAGAAAAATCTGGAAAAATATTTTTTTGACTTTTTATATTTATCTTAACCTAGGAAAAATGAAAACTTATTTTTTTGAAGTTTTTCTGATTTAATTGTATTAAAAGCTAATTAAAAAGGCTTAAAAACTGATTTAAATGAAGAAAAATAGCAAACTGACTTAGAAAAATCTGAAAAATTCAAGAAAAGTCTAAATTAATATTCTAAATCTGAAAAAAAATGTAAAAACAGTGGCTTGTGTGTAAGAAAATGAAACTGCAATGCAAAGTGCTTAAGAATAAGCACTCCAAATAAGCCAAAAGCTACCAATGAGCACCAAACTGATACAGAAGCTATAAAATGCTAAAAGTACTCAAAAGCAACTAATATCCACAAGCCTTAACCTCTTAAATGCAAACTGCTATGATTTGGTGTTTTGAAATCAAGTGCAAATCACGGTTTTCAGCTACTACTTTTAAGCCTAAGCACAAGCTACCCAATAAGCTGAAACTAGAAAGCGTGTCGGAACTTAAAGAAGACCGCTAGCTATCTATAAACCAAAACCGGACCAAGAGAAGCTCTAATGAGCTTGTTACAAGCCCCGCACAAACCGAGAAAAGACCTTGGTGACTTATGCCCCGTCACAGTGGCATTTTTGCTCTTTTGACAAGTCGATATGGAGCTTGTAGAAAATTTCTAAAAATCTATAAAATCATAATAAGTAACTAGACCAATTGAACTAGAAAACCCACAATTTCATCGAATTTGCTCCAATAATGAAGCTATGAAAATTCACCCAAAATGGGCTCAAACTGACTTTTTCAATATTTGACTTTTGAGCAGTTTTGAAAAGTTTGACTTTAATGAACTTTGCAACCAATTCAATGGACTAAGATTGATGTTTTATGGTGAAATAATCCTACTGCAAATAATCTCTATGAATTCTAAACACAAAACAGGCTTTTGCTTTTACAAATTTTTGATAGATATGAAATGAGGACAGTATTATGATGATTTTGACTTTGAGAGTGCTCAGATGAGATTTGATGACTAAAATGGTTTAAGTGGATCTAACTCGAGACTACATAGATGATATTAAGCACAAACAAGAGCTCAAGCTCAAACAAATCCACCGATCCAAACACTATTTTTGAAACCGATTTGGCTAATGACTTACTTAAATGACTAATCGCTTATGCTATCACGAAACTTGAATAACTAAGACCTAATGACGCTTAAATAAGCAAGTCTAAACTAAAACT
The DNA here is from genome assembly GCA_022545495.1 of Chrysanthemum lavandulifolium. Lineage (NCBI taxonomy): Eukaryota > Viridiplantae > Streptophyta > Magnoliopsida > Asterales > Asteraceae > Chrysanthemum > Chrysanthemum lavandulifolium. The sequence continues at coordinate 105,876,375 of CM040240.1, forward strand.
ACAAAAATTCAAGACATATATAGAAGTGTGCAACTCACTTGTGTCCACAAATACTATGACTTGCCAAGAATCAAAGAACCACTTATTCTATTAATGTTTTAATCCCATATCTAACTAAGTTTCAACCCAAATCCATCTCTCGCATCATCCCATATCCATTTCCATACCGCTAACCAAATTCTCTTCTCGCTTGACTTTTGTTGACTAAAACCAAACTTGCTTAAAATGTTTTCCAAGCTTACCAAAAGCTATAATAAGCTTAAGTAAACTTGTTTGAACTTAAAAATAAGCTATTAGAAGATTGAATTCAAGAGTTTGAAACTAAATTCTTCAACAGTGAACATGAAAGCATGAAACTTAAATGAAACTTTGAATTAGGACTTGAAATGAATTACAATGACCAAATGGCTTAGTATTAGTACAATAAAGCTTAAAATTACAGTTTAAAACACTAAGTGAGATAATTTTAATAAAAACGACATACAAGGAAATTAAAAAACTAAGTACTACTCCATCTCTCTATCTCTTGCTTCCTTTTATACACAAAAAGGCTTCTCTCTCCAATCTGAGTGAATCCCACTTGCATTTTGGACCTTTGGATGGCTTGAGATAATCTTGGCCACTGATTCGATTTTTGGCGCCAAAAGTGTTTTTGCCAGTTGGGGTTGAGTGCAAGGGGGAGGGATGCATTAAATGCATTTTGGAGTTTGGTGGAGGTGGGGGGAACATGGTGAGTGGGGAAAGAGCTGGAGGGATGGAGCTTGAGTGTTGCAGGCGCATTTGGTGAAGAAGAAGAAAAAGGGCGGGGTGTGTTTGTTTGACCGTAGAGTTGACCGGGTTTAATATATGAAAAGGGGGGTCAAAGGTAGGGGTCACAAGGGATTATGGCAGGGGTCCAAAAAGGTTATGGCAGGGGGTCATGACCTTAGTTTAATATCAAGGACTTGATTTGCAAATTCTGAAAGACCAAGGGCCAAGGCTGCCAATTTTGCAAAGTTGTTTCAAGGGATTAAAAATGACAAGTTCCAATAGTACAAGGACCAAAATAGACATTTTCAAATTTCAAGGACCATTTTGCCAATTTTGAAACTCAAGGACCAAACTTGTAATTTCTCAAAACTTTGACATTTTTCACCAAAGGACTAATTTTGACAACTTATGATTTTAAAAGGACCTTTGGTGATTTTTCTTTGAAATTAAGTGCTCGGGGACTATTTCGACAACTTTTGAAACTGGGGGACTGAAGCGCCAATTATGCAAACTTAGCTCAATTTTCATCCGATTTTAAACATCTTGCATCCGAAACATATAAAATGCAACTTTGAGATATTTTCAAGATTTTGATGCATTTCGAGCATTTTAAACGTTTTGCAGCTCAGATTGACAAAAATGATGAGTATTTACACACTCATCAATCCCCACACTAAACTATTGCTACTCCTAGCAATCTTTTGAGAAAACTTAATGGATTTGAATCTCTTTACCAAAAGCCATTACTCGGAGTAGCCAAATGTTTTAGTTCAAGTAAGAACTATGGTACACCGATAACCATGTGATTTTGAGCAAACCACCGCCTTCCAACGGATTTGATTTGTCTTTACCGAAGCCGTTTGCTCGGACTAGCCAACTCTTAGATAAATTATCAATATTATCTTTGGTGAGTGATTACCAATTATGGTTTTTCCATCGCTTTACCACAAGCCATAAACTTGCGGGCTAGCCAACTCTTCACTAATTAAAGATATGGTGAGTTGAATACCATACAATTTTGGGCAAATTGCAAGTCAAACGGATTTGATAAATCTTTACCAAGAGCCGCTTGCTCTCGGATTAGCCAATCCTTTTGTTTATTAGACATGGCGGATCGATAACCATAAGTCGAGTAAGTGCGAACACTTACAAAAAATAAATTTTAGCCAAAATGGGGAATTAGGCGGTATAATTACATGATAAATTCGTGAGAATTCCCCCACACTAGAAATGAATATTGCCCTCAATATTCAAAGCACCGTGGTTATGCCGAAACAAAGAACGTAAAGGGAAATACTACGACCATATTTAGCAAGATTTTTTTTTTTTTTTTTTTTTTTGAGAAAACTTATATACAACAATGGGCAACTCCCCACACTAGGGTGGTAGAAAGTAGAAAGAAGTCGAAATATGGGTGAAAACCCATATGGCATGCTATCTTTTTGATTCCCGAGTCGCTAGCTTGACTCGATCTCCGCATTCATTGGTTCATGGGAAAGGAACGGAAAACCAATCTCGATCGGACTTTCGCTCACAGTGTTAATAAACATATGAACATCGAAAGTTCCACACCGACGAGATACAACCGCTGTATTGTTAATAGTAGAAACTATAAGGGGATGATACGGGGTCAAAGATGGTGTCCTCATTCCCGAAAGAGAAAAGGAAAGAGCAACCACACCATCCGTGAAGAATGGAATAAAGATGTGCATGAGAATGCATGTCCATTCCTCATCGAAAGAAGCAAATCACCATTTTGACATTTTTAAGCTTAAACTTGAAGCTTATATGGTGATTGTCAATAAGATGTCCGGAGGAGGGTGGAAACGGTTCTTCAATCAACAGATTTTCTAGAAAAGGATGTCCCCTCCGAATCAAAGTAAGTATTATCAATTCCTGTTGGAATTGACTCATCACTAAGAAAGGCATCGACTTCATTCCAAAAGTTGTCATCTTCCTCATCGAGAGGAGAGAAGGGATGGAAGAGTCGGAATAATAAGACTAGGAGATGATGGATCATTTTTAGCAATTCTTCAATGGGAGAATGTCTCCATTGGATCACAAACATCATCATCCAATTCGATGAAATCAAGAGTTTGGTTTCATCCACGTAGTTAACAAACTCGACACGATAAACCGATTCCGGAGGTGGGACAAGTGGTGTGCTCTTAGAGCTAGCAATTTCCACCATTTCCGATGAAGTCTCCGATTCTAGATCATCATCATCAAGAACACTCTTGACTTCCCTCGGTACAACTTTCAAACCATTTGTTTGAACCGGGTTGATTTTCAAGGCTTTAACTCAAGACGCTTTTGGTGACTCCTTTTAACTGTGAAATTTGAGAGTGTTGCATTGAATCTTTCGATTTTTGATAAATTGTGGCAACACTGCTTGGATAGAGGCTTGAGTTTTGGTTGATATTCGGCGAGTTCTTCGTTGTCAACCCGTATGGTCAACTCTTCAAAAACACATCAATCGAGCACGACTGCTCTCTTAGAAAGCTCTCCCAAGATGAGGGAACTCTAGGATCCGCATCAAAGTCTACTACAACAAAGTCGGAGGAAAGTGAAACTTTCCCACTTTCATTACGACATCCCGGCCATCCCAAGTGGACGAGTTATGGTACGGTCCGCTAGCTCGAGTGTCATACAAGTGGATGTGAGTTTAGGAAGAGGAGCTTTTCCATACCGAGAGCGGCATAAGGTTAATGCTACCGCCAAGATCGCCAAAGCGAGCATTGAACCATCCCCAAGAAATCACACGGATTAAAATCGCTGTGGTCTTCAAGCTTTTGGGAAGCTTCTTGAGAAGGACCGCCGAGCATTGCTCATTGAGAGGGTTTTAGCCATTTCGTATAACTTATCTTTGTTGCTCAAGAAGCCTTTAGCGTGGATGCAAATTTAGGCATTAGAACGAGAGCATCAACGAAGCTTATATCAAAGTGTAGCTCATTGAAGATTTGGAAAAATTTCCATTTGCTCTTTGTTTTGTCTTTGAGCTTCTCATCATTCATTCTTGATGGGTAAGGAAGTCGACTAGACTTTTGAGCCGGATGAAGTCATTTCGCTCGAATTTGTCTTCGAACTGGTTCCGGACTTAAAGCTTGACTACCGAAGGTGGGACGTGTCTTGATACCGTGGGCTTGAGAAATGCACCTTGTCCGTTGTATCCTTGGTAACTTGACGCATTGCTCCCGGTAGAGGAGGCATTGGCGTCGAAGGTCCATTGTGCGCCTTACCACTACGAGTGGTGACGGCTTTCAACTCGGCATTGGGATTAGGAATTGTATTGCTTGGGAGTCCTCCGTAAGATGATGAAGCTTTGTTCATATTCATGTTCATGAAACCGCTCATCATATTCTTCAACTCATTTGTCCGCCGAGACATAGTGGTATCAATTTCCTTTTTAGCTCAACTCTCATGTTGTTGATCCGAGTTTGCATTGAACGATGCTTGACTCGATGAATTTTCATGAAGTCATTTGGTAGGGAGCTTGAGAAGGTTGTTGATAACTTTGATGATTCGGAGCTTGATATGGTTGGTTGAAATTGTTCTGCTTTGATTGAAATTTTGAGAGTTATTGAAATTTTGTCCTTGATTCGAACAAAACGATTTTGATTGCCATGGTTTTGCACAGAGGAAACCGGTGGTGTCATACCGCTAGGTGCACGGTAGTGAGGATCGACTTGTGGTCGGTATTGATTGTGGTTTACAGAGGCTACGGAGCTTGGTAAAAGAAGCATCGGTTGCTTGACAATCATAATACGCGTGTGGACCACTACAAGTTTCACACACCTTGTTTACGGCTTTGATTGGTTCCGCTTATGAATTTCGCTTTTGATTTCCTTTACCTCTTTCATCATACAACGGATGACGTCCGTTAGAGCGGCTATCGGAGTCGCTAACTCGTAAGAGTTACCGGATGAAGAAGCATGAGTGTTCTGAGTATTGACTTTGTTGCAGAAATAGAACTTTTGATTTTGCTCGCAAATCTCAATCACATCTTTAGGCTTACGATTCAAGATATTGCCGCTGCTACGCTCAAAGAATCTTGATCGCTACTGCTCAACCCGTTATAAAAGATATTAACTTGTTGAAGCTCGTGAATTCATGATGGGGCATTTCCGAGGAGATCTTTGAATCTCTCCATGCCTCTCCAAAGTTTTCATCGAAATTTTGACGAAATCCGAAATTTCATTTTAAGATTAGTCGCCTTTGATGGAGGAAAGAAATAATTGACAAACTTTGAACAAGATCCTCCCAAGTTTCGATAGATCGAGGGGTTCTTTTCCACCAAACCGGTGTCCCTCAGTGAGAATGGAAATAGCATCAACTTGATTACTTTTGTGCACATCCTTGAAATTGATAGTTGAAGTCAACTTGTTAAACCAACGAATGTGTGCATACGGTCTTCTCGGTCAAACCCGTGGAATTGATTTGTAGACACAAGTTGGATCAAATGTGTCTTCAATTCAAAGTGATCGTAATTGATTGTCGGTAAATGATGGCATCTCCATAACCCTCGGTGGGTGCTCGAGCATTTCCGCCATAGTTCGCTCGTTCGCCATATTGTTGCTTGGAATAGTACGAATCTCGGGTTCGACTATTTGGGCAAAGACGCTCACGAGAACGCCTTCTAGGAATTTATGCTAGATCACGCAAAGGACTCAATGATCTAGAAGAACGAAAAGCATGCACTAGAGTTAACTATAAGGAATCTCGAGTTAAGGAAAGGAATTATGAAAATGGGGTAAGAAGAATCTATTTGGGTTTTCGGTTTTGAAAAGTAGATATAACAACAAATCCAATTAAAACAAAATCGAGGTAAAACAACAAAGAACTTAAACCAATAATCACAAGATGAATGGCTTCTTTGAAAAGGTACACCACCACAAGGACACAAAGGCAAGTTTTAATCTTTGGTTCGGGAACTTATTATGGTCGTACCCCAGTTAGGTAGTACACCGCCTTGGTTTGCGGTGGTAAATTTTATGTTGTTATTATTAAACAAAGAAAACGACAAATCTTTTGTATTTTTATCTTTGATATATATATAGAAACAAAAGAAAAATATTTTTGTGTTTTATACGTTTTGGATGTTTTGGGTTTTGGATTTTAATAAGAAAATATATATAGATATAGATAGATGGTATGAACAAAGAGTGAATATTCAAATCACTAATCGCTAAACGAAAGATAATTAGCACGACTCCCGCAATGGCGCTTAAAATTTGATTGGTCCCGAACCGTCAAGTTATCTCACACAAGCTAGCCACTTGTGAATGGCTAACCGTAAGAAACTTAAAACAGTTCAGACACCAATGCAATGAAGATCAAGAGAGTATAGTGTTTCCCCAGGTCGTTATGTCCCAACGAGCTGTGTGATGAATCACCAAACGAATAGTGATCGAGAGGATTTGAACGGATAAGAGTTGTGATTGATTATAACTAAAGAAAAAGTATATAAATTACAGGGGCTTAAATGCAAATTAAAGAAAATTAAAAAGATAAACTATATTAAATAAACGCTATCACTATTTGCAAAATGATGTTTTTGATTTTTCTTTTATAAAACTTAAATTAAAAACTACGTGACGTACAAAAGAAAATGTGAAACTGAAACAATATTAATCCTAAAAATATGAAAATGACATTTTTACAAACCTAATGATAAGAGAAAATTTTAAGAAAAAGAAAATTATTTTTAAAACTATTTATCTAATTATTATTAATTAAAAACTATTTTTACTTATTTAATAATAACCTAAAACACAAGAAAATATGAAATAAAGCTAGAAAAATAAAATTATGACTTGGAAAAATCTAAAATAACTAAATAGAATTTTCAAAACTATTTTTGTATTTTTCTCGATTATTTTGTATTTTCTATGAATTAAAACTATTTAAAACTACTTAAATTGCTTAAAATACAAATTTAACTAAGAAAATCTGAAAATATTTTTTTGACTTTTATATTTATCTTAACCTAGGAAAATGAAAACTTATTTTTTGAAGTTTTCCGATTTAATTGTATTAAAAGCTAATTAAAAGGCTTAAAACCGATTTAAATGAAGAAAAATAGCAAACCGACTTAGAAAATCTAAAAATTCAAGAAAAGTCTAAATTAATATTCTAAATCTGAAAAAAATGTAAAAACAGTGGCTTGTGTGTAAGAAAATGAAACTGCAATGCAAAGTGCTTAAGAATAACCACTCCAAATAAGTCAAAAGCTACCAATGAGCACCAAACTGATACAAAAGCTATAAAATGCTAAAAGTACTCAAAAGCAACTAATATCCACAAGCCTTAACCTCTAAATGCAAACTGCTATGATTTGGTGTTTTGAAATCAAGTGCAAATCACGGTTTTCAGCTACTACTTTTAAGCCTAAGCACAAGCTACCCAATAAGTCAAACTAGAAAGCAGTCGGAACTTAAAGAAGACCGGCTAGCTATCTATAAACCAAAAACTGACCAAGAGAAGCTCGATGAGCTTGTTACAAGCCCTCGCACAAAACCGAGAAAAAGACTCAGGTGACTTATGCCTGTCAGGGCATTTTGCTCTTTGACAAGTCGATTTGGAGCTTGTAGAAAATTTCTAAAATCTATAAAATCATAATAAGTAACTAGACCAAATTTAACTAGAAAACCCCACAATTTCAATATTCGACCGAATTTGCTCCAATAATGAAGCTATGAAAATTCACCCAAAATGGGCTCAAACTGACTATTTCAATATTTGACTTTTGAGCAGTTTTGAAAAGTTTGACTTTAATGAACTTTGCAACCAATTCAATGGACTAAGATTGATGTTTTCCAAGCTTACCAAAAGCTATAATAAGCTTAAGTAAACTTGTTTGAACTTAAAAATAAGCTATTAGAAGATTGAATTCAAGAGTTTGAAACTAAATTCTTCAACAAAGGAACATGAAAGCATGAAACTTAAATGAAACTTTGAATTAGGACTTGAAATGAATTACAATGACCAAATGGGTTAGTATTAGTACAATAAAGCTTAAAATTACGCTTTAAAACACTAAGTGAGATAATTTTAATAAAACGACATACAAGGAAATTAAAAAACTAAGTACTACTCCATCTCTCTATCTCTTGCTTCCTTTTATACACAAAAAGGCTTCTCTCTCCAATCTGAGTGAATCCCACTTGCATTTTGGACCTTTGGATAGCTTGAGATAATCTTGGCCACTGATTCGATTTTTGGCGCCAAAAGTGTTTTTGCCAGTTGGGGTTGAGTGCAAGGGGGAGGGATGCATTAAATGCATTTTGGAGTTTGGTGGAGGTGGGGGGAACATGGTGAGTGGGGAAAGAGCTGGAGGGATGGAGCTTGAGTGTTGCAGGCGCATTTGGTGAAAAAGAAGAAAAAGGGCGGGGTGTGTTTGTTCGACCGTGAGAGTTGACCGGGTTTAATATATGAAATGGGGGTCAAAGGTAGGGGTCATGGGATTATGGCGGGGTCCAAAAAGGTTATGGCAGGGGTCATGACCTTAGTTTAATATCAAGGACTTGATTTGCAAATTCCGAAAGACCAAGGGCAAGGCGCCAATTTTGCAAAGTTGTTTCAAGGGATTAAAATGACAAGTTCCAATAGTACAAGGACCAAAATAGACATTTTCAAATTTCAAGGACCATTTTGCCAATTTTGAAACTCAAGGACCAAACTTGTAATTTCTCAAAACTTTTGACATTTTTCACCAAAGGACTAATTTTGACAACTTATGATTTTAAAAGGACCTTTGGTGATTTTTCTTTTGAAATTAAGTGCTCGGGGACTATTTCGACAACTTTTGAAACTTGGGGACCAAACCGCCAATTATGCAAACTTAGCTCATTTTTCATCCGATTTTAAACATCTTGCATCCGAAACATATAAAATGCAACTTTGAGATATTTTCGAGATTTTGATGCATTTCGAGCATTTTAAACGCTTTGCAGCTCAGATTGACCAAAAATGATGAGATTTACACACTCATCAACTTCTATAGATCGATGATGATGCTTATCTTCGCTTCAAAGGTCTTGATTTATCTTTAATGGCACGAAGAAATGGCACTTCTGGAGGCGTAGTGGAGAGGTTTGGAACATGGGTTGGGGTAAGTGGTGGGGTGTAGAATAAGGTGGTGAAGGGGAGAAGGTTAAGATGATGATGAGGAGGAGAGGAGGAGATGGCGGTTAGGGGTGGTTTGTGGTGGAAGGGGTTGAGGAGGATGAACTTGGTGGTGCTGGGTTTCATTGAAGACTCGAGTATGTGTGTTTTGGATTGTTTCTGATTCGTTTCTTCAATCGAAACGCCAACACAAAAATGAAAAACACTTTTTGATCTCTTGGTTTCGAGTAACCCGCGAAAAACACAAATGATTTTTTGTTTTTCCATTCGTTATGTGATAAAAATTCCAGTCAATAAGGGGTTGCTGGGCTTAGTAGCTTGGCTATATTGTACATTGTGGTTAAATAGGTGTATATTTTGGTGAAGGAGTGTTTTTAATAGTGTATTAAATGTATGTAAGAAATAGTGTTTTTGTAGTTTGATTTGTGCTTTACATACTTGTAAATTATGTTGTTTTATTTGTATTTGCTTAAAATCTATTTTAGGAAATCTTAAAAATTAAATAGGAGGGAAGTGCATCCCTCTATTATAAGATAGTTAGATATCCTCAATCAAAACTTAAAATAACAAAAATACCCATCTTCAAATATTGTGTTAATTAAGGACGATCATATCCTTCCCCTTTTCATCAATTGTGGGCGCCAAAACATTTTATTATGCTGCTTTCCACCTTTTTAATGTGTCACAATTTCTCCTTTTTAATGAAGGGGTAAACGATTAATTTTGAAAATTGATTGTATCAGTAAACAAACACAATCAATTCATGTTTACAATTAAAATGTTTTGACTGATCTTTGATTCATTTCAAAATTGGATGTCCTCTTATACACTCATGTTTATCGATATTATATATCACTAATGAAATAATAAATCTATAAATCATGTATATGTCTCACGAAATGAATAAATTTGTTTTATATAAATTCCTATTAGTCTTGGTAAATTGGCTAAGTAAAAGAAAAGGTTAAAACAAGCATATTGGGTATATATGTTATTTTAAATTTTATTTGGGGATATATGTAATTAGTTAGGTTTTAATGAAGATATATGTAATCACCTCTTGTATTTTTATAACTTTTAACTTTTAAAGTCTTTCAACAATATTTACTTTCAACATTCAATTTTTTTTAAGATTTTATTTTAACCTTTGATCCTTTTTACATTTTATATGTAGTAAAGATTATGGAATGGGATATTTTCCGATGGAACATTTGTGCATGTAAATACTTCGTATCTTTTGTTATTGGAATTTTGCATTAGAAGATAGTTAACGTTTGCGATTATGTTTTTACTAAAGAAAGCAGACTATAATATCTTTACCGACTGTTTTTTATACTTCTATTGTGAGTTAGTTTAATCATAATAAAGAAGCATATTGTATAGTTATATATATTTTTTTGACTGTGTGTAATAAAGTGATCCCAACATTGTATTCATCATTTTTACCTCAATTTTCTTTCTCTATAATAATTTAATAAACACACACACAAAACAAACTTCTCACAACTCGATCGTCTGAAAAAACAAGTCTTTGATTTTTACCTTCCAAAACGCGTGTTGTGAGGAGACTATAATAATGAAGATGCCTCTTCGTTAGGGGAAGACTCGGTCTTGACGTCGCCTGTTACGGATGGTCTTATGTTACTTCTCAAATTTATTACATTTATATTAGATCTAGTCAAGTTAACACAAGTAAAATCCATCACCATATCCATGGCCTAAATCTATGTCAACTTATGAGTGAAAACCATCACGATCAAGTGCAAGAAGACAGCTACCTAAGTGCTGGACCCAAATGACAAGACCCAGCATGGAATTCTTTTTTCTCAACTTTTCTAACTATTTTAATCCTTCTATTGAAAATTAAACGTAAAGAAAAACATGTAACTTATGTCCTTTTTGTTATGATATCTATAGAGACCAAGGATACTACGATTTTGCTGCGTGATTAAATTTTTCGACGAACAAATGTTATTTTGTTTTGAACTGATGAATTTCAGATTTATGTTTTGGAAGTTTAATTAGATTGTACATTGTGGTAAAATAGTTGTATATTTTGGTGAAGATGTGTTTTTAATGGTGTATTAATTGTATGTGTTAAATATTATTTTTTTAGTTTTATTTGTGCTTTAAATACTTGTAAATTATGTTTATTACTTGTATTTGCTTAAAAATATATATTCATGTGTGGAAGCTTAATTATATTGTACTTTGTGGTTAAAAAGTTGTAGTTTTGGATGAAGGGGTGTTTTTAATAGTGTATTAATTGTATTATATAAGTAGTGTGTTTTTTGTTTTATATGTGCTTTAAATACTTGTAAATAATGCTTATACAGTAGTATTTGCTTAAAATTGTATTTATGATAATCTTAAAATAATAAATAGGAGGGAAATGTTTTTCTCCATTATAAGTAGTATAGATTTAAATAAATAATAAGATTTTAAGGCTAGTTTTTAGGGTGAAAGGTGAACTACCATCACCTCACTTTTGACGCGTGAAACACCATAGAAGGCATCCACCACCACCTCCACGGCTCCACCTCACCCATTATTGTATCTTTAATGGTGGTGGTGATCACCTTCAAATTATAGGCCTCTATGAGTGTATTACTATTTAGTAAGAATTGCATGTATATCATTTTAAAGTTTGAAATTTGCATATATATCCAAGTTGAGCTTTTAGTTACATATATATTTTTTCTAAACTTTAAAAATAATCTATATATCCAAATAATTAAAATATATACAAATAAAGCTCTAAAATACTCGCTTGGTACTAAATTGACCATTATATCCTTGTATCATCGGCAATACTATCCTACCTTAGCACATTGCAAGATCATTACCATCTGTCATCATATTTTCTTAACATCGAAATATAAGTTGCATTCAAATTAAAACTTTTGGTTAACCGTCAACGATAGTAATTTTTGCAAAATCATTAGCAATTGTTACCAGAGGATATAAAGATTAAAATTTTGAATTGAGGTGGGTGTTATGGGACTTTAATTTGTATGAGTTATTGAGGGAGAATGGAATGACAATTGGATTTTTTTAGGATTAAGGGAGAATGGAGATGCTCTCAAGTAATATTTAAAATGGAGCCAAGAAAATTGAAACAAAAAAATGGCACATGATGATTAAAGAATTTGATGAACTGTTATAGTGTTGTGCACTTAATTATGATGGACCCAAATAAGCGTTTTTGGCACCAAGAATACCGCACTTAGGCTATGTTTGGTAAAACTAGCTGTAAGTTGTATGCTTTAAGCTGTAAGCTGTAAACTGTAAAACTGTTAACATGAGCTACAAGCTATATCTTTTTTTCAATAAAAGTGTTTGATAAGTTAGCTGTTAAATATAATTTTAAAATGTAAAATGATATAAAAGGACATATTTATAACTGTAAACAAATATTTGGAGGGCATATCAGTAATTTAAAATTTTAACAGCTCCAAGATATTTAAAAAGCTTCATGAATCGGCTTTTCATTTAGGAGCTATTTGTTTGAAATAAAAGCTTGAAATTAATGTACCAAATGGAGCTATTTATTTTAGAAGAGATTAATTTTGTAATAAAAAGCTAACAGCTCCCCAAAAAGCTCCTACAAAACATGCCTTTAATCAAGAGATTAATGTTGCATCAGGATTTTCAGGGTCTTGGACTTGTCGAGGCTTGAAGGGTAATGGATTGAATCATGAGTTTTCCATTAGGTTTGGTCTTGATGTAGCGGAGCATACGACTTGTCCATTGAAGATATCCACCTTTTTCCAAAGATAGAGGACGGTTTTCGCACCTACGCATGAATGTCTTGTTGAGTAGCCATTGATGAAGGTATTTGATGATAAAGTTGATGTAGGATCGATTCAATGATAAAGGAGTTGTGTTTTGATGAAGATTAAGCTCGGTTGTTGTAGTGAAAATTTGGTCTTAAAACTTAAAAACCTCAATAACTTCTGTTCGGAGCATTTTTAGGACTTGAAAGTTGACACAGTTCATTCGGCGTGCTATTCTCCTCATTCTCACGGTCGTTTTGATGTTTAGAATGCTGAAAACGGAGTTACGGTTCAAAAGTTCTGGCCGTTTGAAGTTTTGCTGAAGATCTTACTCGTAAACTTGAGCTTAGGCGTAGACTTCCCTTAGGTGTAGGATTCCTTAGGCGTAGGATTTCCTTAGGAGTAAGATTTCCTAACGAGTAAGAATTTCCTTACGAGTAAGATTTCCTTACGAGTAAGATTTCCTTGCGAGAAAGAATTTCCTTGCGAGTAAGATTTCCTTACGAGTAAGATTTCCTTACGAACCAAAATCCTTCACACTTGTCCAAGCGTGAGAGATATCCACAAGTCGAAGTATTCCACAAACTTATCCAAGTGAGGGAAGTACTGAGTAACCGTTGTTGCACGAAGATTCTTCACCAAATGCTTACGAGTAGGATTTGGTTCTTACGAGTAGAAATGCTTAAGAGTAAAACTAGGGTTGTGACTTTTTGACTTTGAAATCCATACGAGTAGAATGCCCAAATATTGCCAAAAACACTAATTTGCACCCAAAAACACATTTTCAAACGTTTTCTTTTGCACAAACTTCTTCCAAAACACTTAAAGATCAATAAAAACTACAACTTTAACCTTAAAAACACGTAAAAATCAAAACTTTTTGACAAAAGTCCACGTTTTAGAGGAAAAAACACAACTTGTTATAAAGTTCTAACAAAATACGTAACACAACACTCCTAAACCATTGTTAGGCGATTGATACCAATTGTAAGACCTTGTTTTTCTATCAACCTTATCACATATACCACTTTAACACACGAATAAAGAAGCAAAGATGAAGTAAGAAAGGTGGTGACTTGAATGACGATATGTATGTTTTAGAGAGATAAAGGAAAGAAGATGAAATTATATTTCATAAGGAAAGCACTCACACATACACATTCAAGCACACCCCTCAAATGACCATTTGAGGGGTATTTATACTTCCATACGTATCACCCTTATGGGCTTGGGCTTGGATTGGACTTGGATTGGATAATAACTTACATAAGGCTAGCTTAACATAACTATTAGCCATTTAGCTTAGCCCAATCCACGAGCCCGTTGACTATTCTAATACGATATCTAACACACGTTACAAAGTTCCTAAACGTGAATGACCATCACGTCTATTAAATATTATTATACATATATATATATATATATATATATATATATATATATATATATATATATATATATATATATATATATATATATATAGCTTGGATAATTTAAAAGTTGATCTCAAGAGAAAAGTGAGAAAAGTAATCTCAACCATTGGATCACCCATCTTCCCTCCCTTTTTCACACCAAACTACAGGGACCTAATTGTATTTTCCTTCATTCTTTAAGGAAGTTTTGTAAATTCGCACCCTACCCCCCTCGAAAAAAAAATTCCCGCCAAAAAAAATTTTTTTTTGGGCCAAAAATTTCCCGCCAAATTTTTATAGTTGTGATGCACCTTTTTATTTTGGTGCATCACAGTTATAAAAATTAGTTATAACTATGATGCACAAAATTTTATAACCGAGATGCACCCAACGATTGTTACCTAATATGCTTCAATAACATTGCAATAACTTAGTATACTATGCTCTTTAAGGGGCATTAGTTGTACAACCAGAGACGGAGCTATGGTAGCCATGGTAGCGTCGCATGCTTTGTCATTGGCATAACGCTAGTGCATATATTAACAATCGTGAATTGATGATAAGTAAATTAACCATGTGATTAATAAAATGACTCTAAAACATGTTAGGATAATTGATTTCATTGTATATTTAACCATGTGATTAATAAAATAAACATGTTGAATCAGTTGAAAAATATCTCTTTTATACACAAAGGTTGACGGTTTTAATTCAAAACTTTTTCTAGAATAACTTAATAACATATGCGATCTGATGCACATTTTTATTTTGGTGAATCACAGTTAAAAACAATAGTTATAACTATGATGCACCAACTTTTATAACTGAGATGTACAAAAAAAAGGTGCATCACAGTTATAAATTTTTGGCGTGAAAAAAAAAATTGCAAAAAAAATTTTTTTTTGGCGGGGTGGGGGGGGTTTCATAACTTACCCCTGAAGTTTGAGATGTATCAAATTAGACCCTATAACTTTTTTTCCTCACTTTTCTCTAGAACCGCACTATATATATATATATAGGGTAAAGTTAAAATAAAAAGACAAATATCCGTAAAAAGAATAAAAAGATTTATTTTATTTTTTAAATTTTTCAAAAATTTTAAAAACATTCCACAAGATCGGTTATGTTGGTGCATAAAACTTTTGTGAAAATATTTTTTTATAATTTTGAGTTTTGATACGTTTTTTTAATGCACAAAAAACTAATTTTGATGTGCAAAAAAATTTGATGCACAAAATTTACAACTTGTTTTAGTTAGATGTGCAATGTTATTTTGATGAAAAAAGTCAAAAGAAGTTGGGTGCAAAACTATTTTTGATGCACAAAAACGATTTAATGCTAAACGTATTTTTTCATAATTTTTTCGGAAAAAATATCTACTTTTTGAAAAAGTTTTCACAACTTTTCATGCACCATCATACCCGATTTTGTGGAATTTTTGAGAATATTTCGAGAACTTTTTGAAAAAAATATTTTATCTTTTACGGATATTTGTCTTTTTATTTGATATTTATCCTATATATATATATATATATATATATATATATATATATATATATATATATATATATATATATATATATATATATATATATATATATATATATATAGGGGACCTTTATTTTGAGAACCCCTAAGTGCGAGAATCTGAGAACCCTCTAAACCAATGAGATTCTTTAAACATTAAAATTATTATTAATCCAAAAGGGTATTATAGTAAAATACAATTTTTATATTATTTTTTATTAAATCCCGATTTTAAGCATTCCTTAATTTTTGGATTTTTATTTTATTTTTATTTTTATTTTTTTTTTAAGCATGGTTTCACAATCTTACAGTGCATGCATTTTTTTTTTTTTTTTTTTTTTTTTTTTTTTTTAAATGAGATACATGTTTGTTTTAAAGCACGTGCATGTATGTTTTTTAAATGAGGTGCATGTATGTTTTTTAGTGAAATACATGTATGTTTTTTGCTAGCATTATTATTATTTTTTTGAAGTTTGAAGCATAAATTAAAAAACATAAACCATTATAAAAGAAAAAACAAGATTCATATATATAAATGTTACATTTCATTTAATTACAAGTACAAAAAACACATATGCAATAATCGTATATCTTCAAAAGTCGCAAATTATCTTATGTATATTTGTATTAATCCACTCCATAGTCTTTAATGATATCATCATCTTCATCAATCTGAAACAAGCATGCACGAAAACAATTAAACCTCCAACAAATAAAAAACAAAAATTAATCATAACAATCATAACGCATATACACAATCTTGTGTATATCAAACATATTTAATCATAAACAACTATCAAAACATACATGTATGTTTTGAGAACAGACTTGTTGTCAAACATAAATGTTTTGAAAACATGCATGTTTTGAACCATAATTGTTATGAAGCATACATGTTTTATAATTGTATTGAAACTATTAGATATAAATGAAGATAGAATAAAGTCATACCAACAGTTAACTAACTAATAAACTATCAAACATAAAAAATAGACTAAAATACACCGTTGGTCCCTATACTTGTAGTGGAGGATCGCGATGGGACGAAACCGGGCATATTCATCGTCGGGGGTCCCTATTTCAAGGTTTTCACTCGCTACAAGTCCCTTTGACCATTTGCCGTTAGTCAAGGACATCTCAAGGCGTTACATTTGTCTTTAGTCCAAGGGTAATTTTGACATTTCCATATTTCAAAGCTTGCTCGATACACTTTTCTCTGCGACAGTAAATAGAGCCTGATAAAAGCAACTCATATTCACCACTCATCCCTAAAGTCTCCTCTACCAAAACTAAATCTTATCCTGAATTTTTCCGATCTACTTTTAATAATGGTTCGTTGTGCTTGTGGTAGGCTAGTCAGTAGTAAAACTTCTTTGGAATAATGTCAACGCCGGCAGCGATACTATGCATGTCCTGCTCAGTTGGCTAGCATTCTCCTGGTTGTATTTTTTAATTTATCATGTTTAGTTAATAGTTTCATCTTGAGTCAGCTTTTAAGTTAGTTCAAACGCTTGTTTTCGATTTTTAGGGATCCGGTGTCCCATAAATGGGTGGTTGGATCCACCACAAACCACCGAGCAAGGAGGTGTTCCTCACTTGCAAAGGCATATCCAACAGAATGAGGCGTTGCATGAATGCCAACAAGCCCTCATCACGAGACCATGGATACTATGGACGCAATGCTGTGGCAAATGAGCTAGAGGCTACTCAAGCCGATACCCTAGTGAACTCCTCCTTGAGAAGGAGAAACTCACCGACCGAGGAATTTCGTGTTGTCTCCTCGATACTCATCTTTGCCGTCTGTGTTTGGTTTATCTAGCGGGTTAGCAATGTAGGTGGTTTTTGCCTTTCGCCGGTGGTATGTATGGTCCGTAAGTAGACGTGTGGCGATGTGTAAGTAGAAGTGTGGCGATGGTTGACTTTTGAAAAGTCAAGTTTTTATGTAGTTTGGTCCTTCTACAAGATTCGTAGTTTTACCTTTATCCTTTAGTCCTTTGAGTGTTATGCCTTTAATACTTTCTCCTACCCTTATAAATGATCAAACCCACCTTAGTTGCCACACAAATATTATGTAAGTCAAACCACACCTTAGTAAAATGATCAAACTCATAACAAAGCTACAAGTATCAAAGATGGATGAATGATGAGAGATGGATGAATGACACCACTTTCGAGTATCAACATAAACTTGATATGGTGTTGTTCATCCATCTTTCATCCTTCATTCCTGCTTGTCATGATAAAATAAATGTATCCAACTCGAAACCCGATACAAGTATCAAAGATGGATGAATGATCGATGGATGACCGACACCACTTTTGAGTATCAACATAAACTCCATATGGTGTTGTTCATCCATCTTTGATCCTTCATTAGTGTTTGTGATAATACAATAACAAAGAACCAACTCAAAACACGTATGTATGAAGACTCTAAAACAATACAATAAAACACAATTAAACCCATACGCTAAAATGACATGATTTCATACATAACGCAAATGGATATATTTCCAAATGCATAACATTTTGGAGTCTACAAAGTTCATAAACATACATTGTTTAAACACAAAGAATATTGTTTAGGGAATACATATTCGATGGATAACATTGGCTTTCATATGCTTAACTAGCAATTTTTGTGGTGAAGAAAGCTTTGTCGCTATAATCTTGGTCTTAGTCCGTAATTGCTTTGAGACCCACCGAAGCAAGATCAACTTGACTTCCACATTGAGACCGGACCACACTTGGTTGATCATTACCGCATAGTTGTCACCGTAACCTTTGCCTTCTTCTTTGATGTAACTTTGGCCGGATGAACTGCTTTGAGATCATGTGTGTAGTGCCTTGACTTCTGTAACACCTCCTTGCCCAAGACATGTTTTCTTGTTGTGACCAAGATTGCCACAACACCACAAACCACACTCTTACCAGACCGTGACAAGTTACCGGTTTTTCACAATTATCATTTTCAAGAAAAGCCCGGTTCTTTTCTTTTCGCGGCCTACCTAATGGTTTATGATGTTTAGGTGGAAGAATGGTTGTAGGCACTGTGACTTATACCAATGCTCATAACCGCTTATTGGTCGGATGTGGTGTTTGTAAGTTTCTTCCCAAGTCTTAAGCAAGTAACATGGATGAACCCATGATTCAACAGATCCTATTTGCATTCCATTCAACCTCATACACCGGTGGTAGCAACAACATGTTTACATGGCATGCCAGAAGCTCCCATCTTCTACATGTACAAGCCCTAGCTTCAACATTCACAACACACTTGTCTCCCATCCACCGACCTCATACTTTTCTCCTTCAACCCGTAGCAAAGTACTTATAAGCCTCTTTCTTGATTGCATCTAACATGAGTGTTGCCTTTGGTGTTAATGTTCCCAGACATTTTTGAATCACATTCACAACGCTCACTATTCTTTTCATACAAGACTTCTAATGTATTCCAAAGCAAGAATGATCGGTTGGTGCCTACCTCCCACTAGTTTCCCATTGAACACCTCACACATGTTATTAAGTAGCACATCGAATGAGCCCTCCCTACAACTTGTTTGGTTAGGTTCCTTAAAATGTTGTAGAACAAAAGATGTACAAGTAGACATAGATTAGGTTAGGTACACGAAAATGCGACCTTGACCAATGAGTTGGTGGTATCTTACTTAACCAAGCATGGGCGTGTTCGCTAAAACTCTTGAATTCCAAAGATGGTCGCCTCAAATTGTTGGACGGTTGTTGTCACGACATCTCCACAAATGTTCCTTGTATGCTTTAGCATTCCATTGCAATTTCATATTATCATGGATGCGCTTCAAACAATATCTCTGTTCAAAGACTAGGGAATACTCGCTAACGCCGAATGATACCCCGCACAAATAAACATAAATTCCTTACTAATACAATTTGCATATAAGGAAAATACAAGTCATTCTAATCAACAAATGGTAACATCACCTTTGCCCGTCACGATAAAAGTGTAGTTCGAGTTTCGCTGCAAGTCAAGATCATCTCTTAGACATTCAAGAAACCAAATCCATGAGTCTTTGCTTTCACCGCAACCGCAGATGCTGCTGTGGTATATTCCATTGTTGTCGTTTATACCGATCGCCGGTCGGCCAGAAAAGGACCCTCATAAAAGCACCATCTAACCCCAACAACTCTCTTTGACAAGCTTTGTATCCTTCCTTCAATGCGCCTAAGCATACATACATTCTCTTGAAAACTCGTTGGACTTGTTGCATCTGCTGCGCTTTGTACACTTATCCTAATGCTGTATCGGTTAGTTTTCGCAACTCTTCAACATAGTCTCTTAAAAGCGGCGTATCCGCTTATGGTCACCCCTAATCTCATTTTCTCGCTTTGTTTTTTGCCCTTAACGCTTTTGCATAGACACCGAACTTCAAACTATTTATCGAAATGATCTTGAACAAATTTCGATTGGAATATCTGGATTGACTTGAACTTGGTCAACTATTTGCTTCAAAGAAACTTGTAGTCACAAGCTTTAATGTCTCTTGATTGAAACATCCGTGTTCATCCTTGAAAGTTCGAACAATCCATACATCTTTATCTCGTATTTTGGCTACATACAACAACCATGGACACTCATTATTTGCTCCTTGCGCTTCAAAATACACATCCCTACCGAGGCCTCTAGTTATCGGACCATTTTTCCTCTTTGGGACTTTCCTCACCGAACCTTCGGTTATTCCACAAACAGTATTTGTCCGAGACACCTAACCCTAATTCTCTGCTTGTCATTCTTAATTAGTTGTAATTTCCTCCTAGTCTTTATTGAAAGCATGTAGATCCTATCTTTCACTTCTTTGCGCTACAAAACTTTGACCACGTAAAAATATATTTCGTCCTCTGCTTGTCCGCCTCACTTAACTTTTGTTTCTTGTATGCCCTCAATTTGTTCCTCCTAATAACATACTCATCCTCATTCTCGTAACCACTTGCAAAATCATTATCATCTAACAAATCCAACTCATTTTTCTTAAAAATCATGTGGTAGCTGGTCGGTGGTACCTATAGATGGTAAATCAGTAGTCTCGGTCACTTTGAACAGATTAACGCCAAAATCAGCTCCTCAAAAGTATTAGCCTCATCGAAAACCGTGTTTCCATCACCATTGTTCTCAATATCATCATCGCACTCATATAGGTGTCTCGTGTCACTCACATTCTCATCACTTACAACTTCATCGATTTCACTAACTCGCATGATTTGTCTTTTGGATATGATCCATGGATTACATGTTTCCTCCTCATGATGACCAAACTCTTGATCATTTTGAGATACCTCTTCGTGACTATCTATTTGGATATGCTCAATATGTTTATCTATATGCTTGTTGACATCACCGCAACATCTTCGAGATGACAGACCTCTACACCGGAAACAAGGGTTGTGTTTCCGGCATCCGACTAGATTGTACCAAAGTATTGACTTCAAAGGTTGATCAGAACCTCACATAAGTCCTCTACCACGACTTATTAACAATGTTTTCTAAGAACAATTTCTTTGAGCAATATGGAACAATAGCAAGAGTCGCTTTTTCTTTGTTGCATCCACATCAAGAATAATCGTCCTAATTGACTTTGGTGACATTTGATCAACGCCTAATGTTGTCTTACCATTTTCAACATAAACCTCTATCATCTTATGGTCATCAACAAGATCTTTTAATATTTCTAAATTAGCACTCTCACTTAAGCTATACAAACCATCATCTAAATTACTACCAGCTTAACAAAGTAATAGTAATTTTTGAACCCAAATTTCATAACCCAATTCATACATAAGCACATCCAACTCTTCAACCGACACACTATCAACATCAACCAAATCAACTAAACTTTCCATACCTCCAACGATATTCTACTGTGCCAAGACTTAAAGACACCATTGTGATGAACCCTCATACTAAACATTTTAGATCTACCACCGAAAACATGTCAATATATGTTTGAAGCATTCTATAAACTTAATTGGGAAACAATAAATACCACAATTACAAATTCCAATGATCAGAATCAACAAAAAACATTACCGTATTTCTTCTTAGCGAGTCGATAGGACGGTATCATCAACCTGGATAACCCGACCGCCTTCTTACTTTCCATAGGGTAAACTCCATGCCTTTGGTTTTATGATCGATAAACAGGGGTTTTGTGACATGCAATTAGGGTTTGTGAATTCGATAATTAATGTAACGAAAGTTCGGGACGATTGATAATACGTACTATGTGTTTATTAGGGAAGAAGAGGTTACATTACCGTGCTAATAATTAAGAAATTTTTAATTAAAATATGGAAATGTCAAAATTACCCTTGGACTAAAGACAAATGTAACGCCTGAGATGTCCTTGACTAACGGCAAATGGTCAAAGGGACTTGTAGTAGTGAAAACCTTGAAATAGGGACCCCGACGATGAATATGCCCGGTTTCGTCCCATCGCGATCCTCCACTACAAGTATAGGGACCAACGGTGTATTTTAGTCTAAAAAAAATCAAAAACATAAATTATTAAAAGCAAATATGTTTGATAACACAAGTTTTTTTTTATAACATACATGTTTTTAAAACATACATGTTGTAAAACATATATGTCGAACCCCTCATCGACAAAACACAACAACCATAACGGGACAAAACAGTTTTTTGGGTTGTTGGTTACATAGATCACATGATCCCATCTCCAAACTTCACAGTCAACAAACACCGCTTAACCACAACCATCAATACACGTCAGTCCTAAACCCATCTCCTTAAATTAACAAGAATCGAAATAAAAAAAATGATAAACTCATACGATCTCAGATCCGTTAAACTCGAGCATAGATCTTTATAGATCTTAAGAGTTTAATCACAACCCATCATTCATCATTAAAAGAAACGAAAAACAACAACACGCAACACTTACCCGAAACCAAGATGAATCCATGACCAGTATATAAAAAAACCTGTGATTTATAACCATCATAAGATATTCACGCAACAATTGCATTTTTTTTATAAACATCATAAGAATATTCACGTAGGAGTTTATTAAGGGGTGCTAACCTGTGATTTATAACCAACCAATGACAACATAGGATGCTAAAACAGACCGAACACCATGAATTACCACTGAAGATCCAAACCAGATCTGAAAAATGATATATATCAAAATGAAGAACTATCAGATCTGTGGTTATGGATTTACAAACCGGATATTTGAAATAATTAACTGAAATTTAAAAGAAAATATCTCAGATCCAAAACTTGTTCTCAAATATTTAAAGGTTTACTAGTTTTTTAAAAAACCTATTATAGATCTGGACACACACAAAAATCATATCAAAACCTTACCCGAGACCCGTGTATATGATCTTCAAGTAGCGGCCTTTGTGATTTCGCTCGATAAAAAAGAAATAATCTTGTGTTTGTGATTCGGGCCTCATCAGATTCAATAGCGGTTGCGTTTGGTTTAAGAAGTGTGATTATATTCGTTTTGCTTTTCGATAGATCGATTCATGAGATCTGTATATGCCCATGTAACTAATTTATTTTGGCGGTGAAGGGGTTTGATTGTTGGAGATGGGTGGCGAAGAGGCTAGATGATGTTGTTCTTGTGGTGGCTGAGAAAATATGAGATAGGGTTTAAGAAAGATTAAATGGACCTGGAACAATTTTGTGAGAGAGAATGGATAAATACAATTAAGTAAGAAACTGATTAAGTCCCAAAAATACGGAACAGTTTTTGAAAAATAATTTTAGAATTCCATTATTGCCCTTGAATCAGTTTAACAAGTTTGCATAATAATCCTTAAAAATACATTAATTACACTAATGGCACAAGTCATCTTATCCATTGATTAAATGATCTAACGGTCATAGATGGGTTCTCGCAGTTCTCGCACTTAACAGGGTTCTCTAAATAAAGTTACACTATATATATATATATATATATATGCAATTTCCTTATTGTTTATTTGGTTTTTTGGTGTGTGTGGGTATACTACTAGGTATGTTTGTATAAAATAAGGTATTTTTATATTTTTGGTTTGATAATAGGTTTGTTGATGACCATAGAAAGTAAACGTTGGTGGGATTGGTGGTGTGTTTACTGATGATGTAGTGTTGATATAAAGATGACGATAACAATGACAATAGAAACTAGTATAACAATTTCAGATTATGTCTACTTCATACAAAATTTATTTAGTATGTCATGACAACATCTTTTACCACCTTGTTCTCGGAAGAAGATCAATTAGTTGCAAAAGCTTTTCTCTATATAGGGTAATTAACATTAAAAAACAAAAAACCGTGAAAAATCATATCTCTATTATATATAAATCAAAAATAATTTTGCTTAAAACTTTAAAAAATTTAAAAATAAGTAATGTTAAATCCTCAAAATATCTTGTTGGGACACTCCTAACACGTAAATGAAACGATATTTACGTGATTACATTAGCTATGTTATTAAGCCAAAACGCATGAACTAGTTATGTTATATTCTAATAGTTATGTTTGTGTTAAGCTATAAGTACCCTCCTAGACTTCACTAGGAGGGTGAGACTTGTGTGTGTAATTTTATCTTTCATATTATCAATAAAACACTTAGTTTTTCTTTCTCTCTCTACTCTGTCTCTAACCATGGAGATGATGTTCTTCCATCATCCCCGACCTCCCGATTCACCATGTCAACTATAGACACAAGCCTACATACCTTTTTAAAACATAAATTTTAATTTTTTATTTACTTTCATGTATAAAAATTCTAATAATGTTGGCTTAGTGAAATAACTGTCTTTAACAACTTAAAAAAAATTAATCTAGTATCTAGACGACAAAAAAGATATATATTTTTTGTAATTTCAATATTAATAACTTTTAAAAACTGATCAACAAACTCTACCCTATGAGAACAATATTTCAAAATTGATGTAGTGGTTCATTTTTAATTTCAATAAATATTATTATACGTTTTTAATACATTTTAATAATTGTTTTTTGAATTGAATTCTCACATGTTACATCCGATTATTTTACGTTATTTGTATAAATGTTACACGAAACACTAAACCACAATATCACAACTATTATTATTTACAGATACAAAATCTCACTGTTATGCATGAGTATTCACCTACTCAAGTAATTGGCTGAAGTGAATAGATACTCTGAACATATTTAGCACCTCCCATAACTGAATAATTGACTATATCTGGTATGTTTACTGTTAGGATTTAGTAAATCCATGTTAAAGACTCAGTCACCCCGAGTATTTGTTAGCATTAGAAAGTTCGTAGTCTAAAACGTTTATTAGTTAGTTAAGTAATATTGTGGAGGACAGACAGGTCTTTACCCACTGTACAACCGATCCACAGCCCGACAGAGGGCGTTTTGTAAGAACTATAAATACCTCTACCCTCCAAGGTGGAGGGTTGGTGATTTCATTCTAGTAATATAATATTTCTAGTTTTCTCTTCACTTTCTCTCTATAGAAAAGCTTCCCAACTTCTTTCTCTCTCTAAACTCTTTACATAATTCGAACCACACATATAAGATTTGAGTGTTTATAGTAACCAATCTCTTACAATTAGTATCAGAGCCATGGTTTGATCTCTTAGCTTATGTGTGCTCGAATTTTAAAGATTGGTTATTGATTTTCTTGGTTTGGTTCGAATATTTATGCATAAGAAACACATGTTTAAGAGTGTTAGATAAGCTTAGTTTGGTGCTTGGATAGGTTGTTTCACGTGTTTATTGGAAGATTTGGTGAAATTCGTGGGTTTTAGTGCTATTTTCTAAGTTGAGATTTGAGGTTTCTTAGTTGATATTTGACATTATTCTAAGCTGCGATTTGACCAAAACAAGGTACAAGGTGTTGCGATTTGATAGTAGGACAAAACTGCAGTTTGGATTTTTGCCAAAAATGATAAAAAGACAAAACTGGATGAAAGAGACATTTGTACTTGCACGAAAGTGACTTGCGATTTGTCTTTTTGTTCTGCGGTTTGAGCTTGCGATTTGACCAAGACTGAGTTTTGTATTCTTTCGTTTTGAAGAATTGCGGTTTGAAGACTTTGCGTTTTGTCCATTCTGCGCTTTGAGTCTTGAGGTTTGAGCCTTCTGCGGTTTGATCAGATTTAGATTTAAAGTTGCGGTTTGACAAAGTTGCGATTTGACCTTGCGGTTTGATCAAGACAATTGCGTTTTGGCATATTGCGGTTTGGCTGTTGCGGTTTGGCTGTTGCGGTTTGAGTATTGCGTTTTGCCAGTTGAGGTTTGTTGCGGTTTGATCAAGAAAATTGCGTTTTACATCTGCAGTTTGTATTAAGCTGCGGTTTGATCTTATTGCGGTTTGACATTGCGTTTTGATCAAGACTATTGCGGTTTGACTACTTGCGGTTTGACCAAAGTTAACTTTTTACCTCAAAACTTCAAACAGCCATAACTTTTGAACCGTAACTTCGTTTTCAGCGTTCTACCCTTCAAAATGACCGTGAGAATGAGGAGAACGACACGCCAAATTGACAAAAGTCCATTTGGGTCAACCTTCGAAGCCTAAAACCGCTCCGAACAAAAGTTATTGAGGTTTTAAGTCTTTAGACCAAATTTTCACTATAACCACGTGCATCAACCAAACCAAATCACAACCAAATAACATTTCAACTAATCTTTCAAACAATCATCACTACTTACACACAATCTTCTATCATTGTGCCGATCCATCAGTTATCTTAACACGTTCAATTGGTCATTGTCTCACGGTTTCTTATTGATTTTGTAAAATCCTGCGAAAGATTTTATTTCTCGGTTTAAATTATAGACTTGTAAAATACCGTGCAAGTCAACATCATGCCTAACACTTCGGATTCAGTTGTATCTGAGATACTCAAATTGTACGATGTGATCGATGAACAGAAGATACCCAACAATGTACAACAGATTAACGTGTTTGAGTCATATAATGCTAATATGGAATCTGTGTGCTCAAATTCACAAGAGAAAGAGGTGCACCAGCCACAACCTATGCAAGTTAATGCAATAGAAGCTCCGTGGAAGCTTCTGTTGTACCCAAGAGAGAGGTGCACCAGCCACAAACCTGTGCAAGCTAATGCAAATGAAAGCTGCATGAAAGCTTCTTTTGTATCTAGTTGTGCATCTTCTACTATAAAGGATGATTATGTGTTACACGAGTACACTGCATACATCCCTGATGACTCATTGACCACTAGGCTTAACATATATAAGAGTCTGTCTTGCTTTTATTATGTCTTTATTTATAGTTAATTTTATTTATCATAATGTGTTTTTATTAATAAAGGGGTTTTTGGTATGAGGGTTAGGAATGACTTTCATTCCTATTGTATTTGTTTGGTTAGTTGGTTTGGTATTTGAATATGGGTATCATACACTTAAAAGCATAGTTGTCAGGATCCCGTTCCTGATCTTAGGCTCTTAAGATTTTACGATACTGCAAAGCAAGAACGATCCGGATCGTATATTGGATATTTGCAAACTTAAGATTTTATAGGATCCCGATCTTGACCATACGGTCTTAAGATCTAATCCGATCCGATCTTACTTTTCTCGGATTACAAACTAAAAAACTACAAATTTATGGGTTGCTTTTTTTATAGAATTTAAAAAACAACAAGTTAATTTTTTAAACATCTCATAAATTTAGGACAACATTTATAGTATTTTGTGTTTATAATGTATAATAATTTGAAGATTTGTATAATATTACAAAAATTATTAAGAAATAATATTAGAGTACTCCCGATCAGATCTTACGACACGATCTTGCAAAGACAAAACAATCTTGAGTAGGATCCTGATATTGAAAACTTGCTTGTATACATTTTATAAACCCTCCAAAGATGATGGGTTTGTAAACCCGTTCCAATTCCTATTCCCATGGTAATTCCCTTATATAACCAAACGCACTTTGAAAGTGTAAAAATTTTTCTACAATTTTTTTGTTGTTGTAACAGATAGCAGATGAACGGTACTCAAATAAGATCGATTGAAACATTTCGTTTTCTGAAATTATTATCATAATATATGATGACGAATAAACACACCCGGCCTTTTGCGAAGTTCAGACTTACTTTGCTAAACAAATAGGGAGTAAAAGGTTCAGTAATCAACTAATCAAATATGAATTGTTCAAAAGTATAAAATTTAAGTACTTTTTTTTAATAAAGTATTCCTGTTTGTGACATGTTTATGTGTGTTACAGTGAGGAACACCATTGAAACCCACTTGACAAACAAACAAATAGTAAAAGGATAGACAACGAAAGTGGCTGAAATTGGAAAGCAGATACACACAAAAAGCTCAAATATTTAATGGTCACGTGTTACAATTGGTATAGTCATGAGTCACTAATACTCAATTCATTGAATGTTTTCTTTACAAAAAAAGTGCCAAAAAGACCGGTTTACTAACATCACCAACAAGCAATCCTTGATTTTCCATATGTGTGTGTTTACGTTAACTTGTGAATCTAGCTGGTGTTATAAAATTTAGGGAGAATGACATATATATCCTTACAAAAACATATAATTGCGTATATATCCAATCAAAACTCATAATTATATATATATCCTTCAAAAAACTTGAATATGTCATATATATATATCCAAATTATAACTTTATATACATTTAAAACTAAAAAATACATGATAATTATATTTTGAATGTAAAATATCCATTATACCCTTGTTTTTATCATTCTCATAACCTTTAACATATATATCATTTTAACAATACATCTAACGAAAAAACATATATGCTACTTCAGTAATTGTATCCTATGTTTAAACATAAAGTATGGAAAGGAAAACTATAATTATAACGTCTTTTTGAAAAATTACTGCTTATCTACTTCACTTATCATTACATACATAACCGCTTTCATTTTATTCTGTTATTTTCATCCGTTGTGAATCGTCCATTTTATCCGCTTTCATTTTAATCGTCCGGATAAAAAGTATAAAACCGCTTTTATTATCCACGCTAAAACGGATTTTATCCGTTTTATATGTTTTATCCGGACATATTAAAACGAAAACGGATAAAATGAACGATTTACTTAAAACGAAAAAATCGATGTAAAATAACCGAATAAAATGAAACTAAGCATGTGACATGACAATAACAAGTAGACAGAAAGATAACGAAGCTTTTTCAGAAAGACGTTATTAATTTATATTTTTTTCCAAAAAAACACTATCGACATTTTTAATCAATTGTTTTGGATAAACCACAAATCCTAGAAAATATTGTATATTTGTTTCTTGTAATCACATTAGCAGCCCATGTGAGAGGATATATTTCGATTGCTTTCAATAAAACAATCCACCAATCAAAGATGTTGGGTAAACATATATTTGTTAATCGGTGGTTCAACTTGCACAAGCCTCGAGTCTGAAATAATTAGAATTAGACATTGGCAGAATTTTATTTGGGCACATCAATACAATTAATTATGAAAAAAAACAAAAAAAAAGTTAAGGACGATTATCATTACTGTGACCATTGTTAGGTTTTAGAGTTGTAGGGGAAGATGCAAGTTGAGAAAGAAGATGAGGGGTATAACGGACAATATACATTTAAAATATAATTATTATGTATTTTAGAGTTTCAAATATATATAAAATAATACTTTGGATATATATGACATATTTAAATCTTTTGAAGGATATATACGTAATTATGAGTTTTGATTGAATATATACGCAATTATAATGCTTTGTAGGGATATATATGCAATTCCGCCTAAAATTTATAACTATGTAATAATGCCTTATAAAGGATATTCATGCCAGCATGCGTGTGTGTTTACATGATGGAAAGGAGCGCACACACATATACCAAAATAGCTAAGAAAAAAGAGAAGATAAATGGTACATATAAGGTATATATGTATAGTGTTACGATTCCATACCAAAATCAAGTATACGTACGGTAATAGTTTTAGTCGATGAACTTAGGATATATTGTTTACTTATGTGCATATAGTTCAATATTTTAACTTTTAGCTTGTTTGTTAAATTTTTTTATTAAGTCATTTCTAATTAATAGATGACTTAACGCAGACACCCAGTTTTATTGCTTAATATTTTCAGTCATCTTTCTCTATTAACTCACAAACAAACAGTTTTAATATGACTTAATAAATTCAGTTTTTTTCATATTAAGTCAATTAAGTCACAAATAAACACCACCTAAGTGTAATAGGGAGGCCTCAAGACCGTATTTATCATCTTCACCTCATTTTTCTCTCTTTATAATCAATTTTATCATCAACTTAGTCAATTAAGTCACAAATAAACACCACCTAAGTGTAATAGGGAGGCCTCAAGACCGTATTTATCATCTTCACCTCATTTTTCTCTCTTTATAATCAACTTTATCATCAACTTAGTTTAATAAGACAGGGAAGGGATCCATTAAGAAAAAAAAAACTAAAATGAGAAGAATAAGAAAAATTATACCACACATTTTAAATAAGGGATATATTTTTAAGAAGAGATGCATCTAAAATGTGTGATTGTGGTTTCTTCTTATCCTTCTCATTTTAATTTTTATTCATATTTGACTATAATTCTAATAAGACAACCAACTTAATTATCAAAATATATCCTATTCAAACACATATATACCCACCAAACACACACAAAATAATAATAATAAATAAATAAATTAATTATGAAAAGCCTCACGACTCTGTCTTGCCCAAGATCGAGTTTTGCAAATTTGTTGTTAAAGACACATCCTTCAAAAAGAACGTAATAAAAGAAGACGCCTCTTGGTGTCCAAGTTTCAAATGCCACATCACAATAAGTTACATATAGTTTGAGGAAACTTGAATCATATGATCACTTGGTCGCTGCCATGCAAAAAATGAAAGACTTAGAGCTCCCCATGATTTCGGAGCTTGAGCGCGACCAAGATTATCCGATAAGTGTTATTATGGCAGGGTTGACATTGGCACGCCATCGTGGCCGAGGATGCGGACACACGCCGGATTATTTTCCGAAACCCCATGAGTCGCAGCCCAAGTGCCCGCTCAAGGCCCTAGGGATAGTCGAATCCCTTTGCATCGAGAAAGAGGTACCTTTAAAGGAGGTCTTGAAGCGCATGCCACCCGCCTTGCCAAGAAAAAGGTATTGCAGTAAGGCCATTTTGTGCGGACTTGCGCGCTCACTTGCCGAGGTCCGATGGAGTGCCCGCTGTGGCTACCGTGTCACCTCAGTGTGATGTGTCAAGAGTATCGTCAAGTGAAAGAAGCGACAAGTCATGTTGGCACTTCGCCCTTAGGCGTTGTAGTAGCTTGTAGCGATATGTTTGATATCTTTGTAATAACTCGTGGTTATAAATAAAATTGCTTTTTGCTTGTTGCTTGTGGACATTCGTAATGTATACATATCCGCTAAGTATGCGTAAAAGATGTATTTGTTGCAAGTACGCCAAAGGTAAATATAAGAAATCCATAATCATGTATGAAAATCGAGTATACTTTGGAACATAATTCTAAGTATTTAATCATAAGCGCCAGAGCATGCATGAGTCACAACAGATCAGAATATCGACAAGGAAGCAAGTGTCTTGGCTCCAAAGTTGTTAAACATGCACGCAGTGCATTGTCACAGAACCGTCGTGGATGCGCATATCTTATTCCAACGCCTCGAGAATAAGGTGTTTAACAAGGATGCGTGATCCGTATTGACGGGTTTGCAACCCTCTTACTCAACAAGTTAGTTAGTAGGTCAACTTATCCTTTACCATCGCGGTTTATGTAGTGCATGCACGCCCGTCGGGCAAAATAAAAATTGTTAAAGCATGAGTATATGGAGATAACAACTTAAAATGTGTCATGGAGTTAGCTAGAAACCGCGACATTTTTATTAACACTTGCAAGTTTATCGTGAATAACAAAGAAAACAAAGAATATGAAAAATAAAACCGACACATGAATGTTTATTGGGCACTAAAAGTGCGGAGCGTCGCGCTATGCCAGAGCAATTTTATAGGTAGCACTCTCGAGGTTGCCGATATTCCATGCGCGTGTAGGTCACGCACCATCCAAACCTCGTAGCCGTGACGCGCTGCGTGCTCGCTGTTTCAAGAACCTCATAAGGTCCTTCCCACTTAGGTCCGAGCTACTCAGATCTTCGCCGCTGCTTGCTCTCATTGTCGCGGGTAGACAAAGTCACCGTCTCGAATGAAACATCGCGACCTTGGCATCATAGTATCCTTTCATTTTTGACTTCGACCTTGCCTCCCGTGATAGTCCGCTGCTCGCCTTTCTTCCAAGTGAGGTCCAAGTCGACACGCCTTTCATCGCCGCTTGTAGTCACATTAATCTCCGAAGGCGGATAGTTGGCATGCCGATCTCGCTGGTATAACGGCTTCGTCCCGTATACAAGAGAAAAGGGTGTCCCCTCAGGCCGGTTTTAACCGAGGTACGGTGCGCCCATAATACATGTGAAAGTTCTTCACCCACCTTCCTTTGTGCTTGTCCAAGCGCGCTTTGATTCCTTCACCCAGCTTCGGTTTGCGCTACCGACTAAACCATTGGTTCGCGGGCAGAATCGACGCAGTGTCAGCGATGTTTAACTTTCGCACCAATCTTTAAAGGGGTTGTCGCATAATTGTTTCCCGTTGTCCGAGATGATTTCACCGTAATCCGGCGCATACAATGTTATCCCGCATAAAGCGCTTTACCCGGTTGCCGAATTGTCGCCATCGCTTTTGCCTCGATCCACTGGTGAAGTAGTCTATAGCGACGATGAGAAATTCGAGACCGCCGCTATCGAAAAGGACCGCGATATCAATGCCCCATTTGTAGAATGGCCATGGCGCCGTGATTGGTGTTAACTCATGCCGTGGTTTGCGCGGTACGGGTCCGTGGACTTGGCAATCATTGCACTTCCTTATCAAATCCCGCGCATCTTTATGCATGGTCGCCAAGAGTATCCCGATCGCATGGCGCGCTACAATGCATCGCGTGGTCCCGCGCGCATGCTACATGAACCCTCATGGATTTCTCGAAAGACATAATTTGCTTGTACGGGCCTACGATCAAGCCATGGCTGGAGGAAAGAACGCTTCAGACAAGATGTTGTCGCACACTGAATTTCTCACCGTGGCGCCCGATTCGCGAGCTCAGTCTGCTCTTGGGTAATGTCCCTTTGCTTAAGAAACTGCAATCGGGTCATCCATGTAGGACCATCCTCCTATGATTGCGAAACTTCCATCTCCGCTATCGACTTGCTTTTCAAAGTTTCCACCAAAGACTTGCTTTGATAAGTGTGCAAGCTTGTCGAGGCTATCTTGCTCAGCAGCATCCGCTGGCGATTTTCTCCTCTGGGACTTGCTTGATAGTAAATCACAAAGCCTTTGATCGCTTTAGTCTTCTCAAGATATCAATCATGTTTTCTTCTTTGGCCACGATTCACCCAACACATGGTTGGCCACCAGTCGAGAGTCCACATTTGCTTCCAAGTTACGACACCCATTCGAGCCGCAATGCGTAGTCCAATGATCGTGGCTTCATATTCGCCTCGTTGTTTGTCGAGGTAAATTCAAAACGCAGCGCGTAAGCGAATTCCATTCCTCCGGGTTTGTGAGAATAAGGCCGCCCCGAGCCATCCACGCACGAGGACCCATATGTAAACAGATCCATGGATCATGTAGTGCTTTTTCGCTGGTAGGTACTTCGTCAAGATTCCGCTTCTCGATGATGAAGTCCGCCGTAACTTGTCCTTTATTGCAAAGACGCGCTCTGAAGAGATGTTATGTTCACCTAGCAACACACCCACTTCGAGTCGCCCCGACGATCGGCCTGGAGATGATCCGCTGATGGCTTGATCCGTAATTACCGCTATCGCAAGGCTGAAGTACTGCACAGCCGCCACGGCAAACACTAATGCCAAGACCAATTTTTCCATGGCACTATAGTTCATCTCCGCCTTCTTGAGAGCTTTGTCGACAAAATAGATAGGGGTTTGCACCGAGTCCCTATTCTGTTAGTAGCACCGCTACCGACCGCCCATGAGTCACGATGATACATGATCGCCTCTTCCCGCCTGGGTGCCACGAGTGTCGGAGCGCTATAGATGTCGCTTGAGTGTGGTGAAAGCTTCTTCCGCCTCCGTTGTCCACCGAAAGTCACCCTTTTTATACACTTCGAGTGTTTTGAAAAGAGGCAATGACTTTTTCATTGATTTAGATAGGAACCCGCTGAGGCCGCTAGTTTTCCGCTGAGGATTGATTTTCGCCAGGTGGTGAGAAGCTCCATTACCGCTTTGTCTTTTTCTCGACATGGTCTCGATGCCATCGTTCTATCAAGCACCCTAAGAACATGCCTTCAGTAGCGCCAAGGCGCATTTCTTAGATTTAGCTTCATGTTAATCTCGCAGAGTTTTGAATGTTTCTTCTATGTCGCGCACCGCCTTTTCAAGATGGCTTTTAATGACCGTGTCATCCACATAGACTTCCGTGTCGCGGCTCACCTGCTTTTCAAGGCATTGTCTACCAACCGACAGTGGCACCAAGATTCTTCAAGCCAAACCGCATTTTGTGTAACAAGAACGCCTTTGGCTCAGGTGGAACGCCTTTTCCTCGCCTTCGGGCCATTTGTATCCGTGATATCCCTTATACGACGAGAAAACACTTCAACGGGTATCCACACAAGGACTTATTTTCCAATCTATCTCGTAACGGATAGCGCCCCGGGCATGCTTTATTAAGGTCGGTGAAGTTCACGACATTCGCCACCACTGCCGCTTTTTTGACCATTACCGATTAGAAAGCCACGTGGTAATAGACTTCACGATAATTCCCGCTTTAACCAATTTCAGCACCGCTTAGAATCACCGCCTCTCTCGGAGCTCGCCACGCTCTTCCGACGATCGGTAAGCATCCTTGTCGATTCTAAGTTTATGCTCGCGATCGAGCGTGGCACGCCACCATGTGTTTGGGCTCCCATGCGAAAATATCTACATTCTTTGTAGGAGCGCACACACACCGCTGGCTTGTCCGACAATGACCCTCCAATGGTTATCTCCTCGTCCGATATTCGGTGAATCACGACCTTAAAGTTGGGAATTTTGGCCACGACCGCCGGATTGGTTCCTTCGCATGTAACCGTGTTACATTCTCTCGCTTGGCACCGCGGCATTGTAAAGAGTGACAATGCCCCTTCAACGGGAATTTAAGCATCCCGCGCTGTTGATTTGACCGCCGCATGGTCGAGTATCCCGGTCTCCCAATAATGCCATTATATGACGGGGGATTTGATCACCATGAAATCCATCCGTGTCGTTAGAGTGCTCGCTACAATGCCGACTAGCACGCAGCTGCCCATAGGTTATATCTTCACCGTGAAACCGTGAGTGCAAAGGTCGACCGATTTAATCGACCACGATTTCGTGTCGTAGCCTTTAAAGCAATGCTCATACATAATATTTGCCGATGCCCCACCATCGATGTACATGCGTGTATGTCGCGACCACCCGCACTAATTTCAATGGCGAGGGCTCGATGTCGTTGTCCGCAAATAAAGTAGGAAAGAGATTTCACTTCTTCGGAAAACTCTCGGTCGACCTTCCGTCGGTGGTTCGCCGCCACGCCCCAGATCATATAGATTGTGTCGGCCTTATCCTCGGGTGTCTCCTTCTTGCTTTCATTCTTTGCTTATCTCTTCCTCTTAATATTCTTAACTATGGGTCCACCGCCTCTTCGACCATCTTGTCGACGAGTTGATGCACCGACACACTCTAGCAGAGCGACCCTTTGTGCATGGTAGTCACAAGATCCATTCCCAAGGCGCTTATCTTCCGTGTGCGATTCATGCGGTCTCTGGGAAATTCGCCTTCCGCCGCGAGTATTTCCTTCTGGGTTTTGATCGTGGAGTATACCGCATTATCCCTGCTCGCCGCTTCCTCCGTCGCGAGTAGCTCCTATTACTATTATTACCGTCATTGGATTGTCTCCTGTGTTGTTCCTCGTGACCGTAATCGAATGGTTCTTTTGCTATCCGCCGCAGCAGCCTTCTCCTCGACAAAAGACCGAGCGCTTCATGAGTTCATCAAGGTCTCGTGGATCTTGTCGCTCAACCTCTTGATGAGTTCTCGGGTTATTAATCCCATTCATGAAGCCCGAGATCTTTAAGACTTCGTGGCATGCTTTAACCGCATGCATTCATCTTTGAAGCGCCCATGAATGCGCCGTGGATTCTCCTTGTTTCGCTTTTACCCCGCGAGTTCGACAGGTTTTTAGCACACTTTTGCGTTGAGTAAAATTTAGGC
Organism: Chrysanthemum lavandulifolium; assembly: GCA_022545495.1. Taxonomy (NCBI): domain Eukaryota; kingdom Viridiplantae; phylum Streptophyta; class Magnoliopsida; order Asterales; family Asteraceae; genus Chrysanthemum; species Chrysanthemum lavandulifolium. The sequence continues at coordinate 105,912,298 of CM040240.1, forward strand.
GGAACGCCTTTCTCAACTCTTCAAACCATTCACGCCCTTCGGGGAGTTTGTCAACCGCCCGCACTTCCCACCGCGCGAATTAAACATGGGCACCAAACCGGCCGCGCTGCCGATGGTCGCGCCGATTCAAAAATTTTAGTGGTCGCTGTGATCACCGTCCCATCATAGGTTTTAACATTTGCGTGCATGCGCCTTTTCTTGTTCTCGAGAAATCACCACGCGTCTCGTGAACGCATCCACTTTCTCGACGGCGCCACGGGAGACATGTCTTCCTCGCTATCGCGCTCGCTTCCGGATTTCCAATGCCCAAGATCACTATCCTCGTTGTCCGAGGAGTTGTCGAAGATGAATTTATCTTTCACGGCGCCATACCGGCCCTCCTCGAATCGACTCATAGTCCGGATCTCGGGGCTTTCACTGGGGATATTTTCCCGCCTATCCTCAGACTCTACGGCTACCCGCCCCGCGAGACACCGGTACGCTCTTTCTATCATCGCACTTAAGTGTCATGAGTGAGATGTCTCATCACCCCGATTCTCCTCCCAATCTCAAATACCGGGTTTTATGACCGGTTCCTCTCGCGCTTCCTTCGTGTCACGCGGAGAAGTATCGACCAATCGAATCGAGTCGGGCCTTCGTGTTCCGCCTCGATCTATTCTTCTTCCTCTTGCACGAGGCGCCAATGCTTCGTAGTTTTGGGATACGAAAGCTTCGTGCATCGCGCCGACTCCTCGAGAGCGAGCGCTTGTTTCATCGGCCGCACCTTATCCCGACTTGCGCCTCCGTACCTTTGTCGCCGGCTCGCACCGATTGGAAAGGAGTAGTAAAGACGGGTTGTTCCCGAGCGCAGCTGGTCTACTCCACTCGTGGTGGTTGTAGTGACTGGGTTATTCCCGAGTGCGGTTCTACGGAGGAAGATCAAGTCTCGACCGACCCTTACTTTTAGCAATACTGGTTGTCCCCAATGGCCCGCAGGGGTTAGTCCGCCTGTGACTTCTTCCCATGAGATCCGATCGCGATCACGATTGCGTGTTTTGTCATTCTAGTGTCGATTCTTAGTGTAGGTCCCACGGATGGCGCCACTGCTGATACAAAAGTGGACGCTCGATTTTGAGCCCGGCTCGCACTCAATCGAGAATCACGCCGAGACCGCAAGACTAAAGACAAGAAACACCGCTAGCTTATCGCGGATTGTCTCCCACGATTATCCTCCCATGAGAGTGAAGTAATCGGTTAGGTTTAAGGAGTTTTAGGTTATGAGATCGCACTTAAACGAGGGTATTATTCCTTTATATATGCACGAATCCTTGTTGTTCTGTTCCCCAACCTTCTGCGATCCCGCCTAAGTTCACGTGACGATTATCTTCATATTTTAGAAGATATCTATATCCATTCAGTAAATAGATTTCGCCGCCGCGAATTCAACTTTATCGATATCGCCCAAGTTGTCACACGGCCAGAGATTGGATCGCCACCTGCTCACGACCGACACCGCACTATACGTCATCAATCATAAACACAAATTTAAAAACGAGGTTACAATATATTTGAATCAAAGTATATGCATTGTTTAATTCATCTTAACTCGATCATGATTCCCTTGAAAGAATACATATGCTTGTTTGATATTTAATTTTCTTTTAAAATCCTTTAATTTATGATCGTCCATATTTACACCACTAGATATTTGATTCATATAACATAAAACGACGAGTGAAATTTTTCATCATATGTACGTTATAATAGAAACGTGACATGATTGGATACATAAAATAAGAAGAATTGATCACCAAACTATTGGTGTCTCTTTCACCATCTTTGAGTTCACCACTAGAATTGGCCAAATGTGTTGTTGTGTGATTAAGCTGTCTTGATGTGGACATTATCCCTCCTTGAAACCATGCACGCTTTCCTCTTTTTTTTTTTTTTTTTTTCCTTTTCTTTTTCTAAATAATAAAATGATGAATTCAAACGTACTTTTTTTTAATCAATGAGAATTTTAACTCGCGCGTTGATGTGAACTGTTTGTATATCATACTGTTGTAGTCATTGGGAAAGTAGACTTTTACAAAATTAAAGTCATTTTTCATGTGTTAAGTGCGTTTGTTGTGGTAACTAAGATACAACATTGCCCAAAAAAGAGAAAATATTGTTATTCGTTTACTAAATCACTTGGTTTTGTACATAAGATACATATAAGAGCGAACGGTGTGGTCACTTTTGTGGCTGGCCAAAAGGCGGCGCCATTTGTTCGTTACCACACCGGACCGAGCTTGTGCCGTTTCCAAAGTGAGTTAACTTACATTCGCCAAATGCACACTTATTTCTTTCCTTTTTCTTTTACCGCTTGGCCTCAAACGGCTAGTTTTTTCAGTTTGTTTTTAAACTAAAATTTTTACATTTTACCACTCTATATAAACCTAAATATAAAACCATTTTACCAACAATTACTTACTTTCCACCTTCATTTCTTTACACTATAAACATATTTACTTTCGTGAAAAACTGAAGGGTTCAATAGTTTTACGATTAAAATTACATTTTAAAATATTTGATTTAGGTTTATGTAAAATCTTCCGATCAAGATATATGTGTGTATACTTGACAATAAACAATAATAGAGAGAATAAATAAGATGCAAGAACCATAACTAAAAGTATGAAAAGATCAAACCGAGACAAGAGGATTTATAGGTTCGACTACAAAGACTTCTTTACCGCCACACCCATTCCTCGAGTACCCAACTCGAGAGTTGGTAAATACTATGTAAACAAGGTCCTTAACCGATGGAGAAACCTCACAACGCCGCTACACTATTTCCCAGACAAAGCAAAATACCGAGTTCTAGCTCGAGGTAGAACCACCAACTTCGCTTACACTTTATCGTGCACACAACTAAATACCGAGTTCTAGTTTGAGGTATAACCAACCTAACATGGCTTACACTTTATCCGGTTCAAAGTTAAATACCGTGTTCTAGTTTAAGGTAGAACCAACCTAAGATCTAACCAATTTTGACTCTACAAATGTGTATGGTGTATGGTAAATGTGTATGTATGCTAATGATATACAATGAATAACTAGAAGATCTAAGTGTAGATGAAGACTAGCAACAAGTGCCTTGAAGCTTGATTGTCTTGTATGATATATGGACGATCTTTGTGATGTGTTTAAATCACATTTTAAATTTATAAACTAGAATCTACCTAGGATTAACACATACTAATGGCAAGGTACCCGATCGCATGTAGTATACCTAAAGTAAGTCCTAGTGTCCACCCTAAGAACAAGATGCATTCTCTCGTTGTCTAATTGAAATGACATTCTACCTAAGAAAGAAATAAAAGACACGCTATGCTTAAATTGAGTTGATTATGTTTTAATTAACCTACATTATCAATTAGGATGGTATAGTGTAGACAATTAGAAAAGATGAAATGATCCTAAGTTCAATTATCATGATCTCGAGTGCAATGTCTAATCACAATCCTAAGGGAGGAATCTAAAGTCGTTAGGCTCAAAAATGCATCCTCGCCTAACCTATGATTCCTGAGTGGAATGAACCCACGAAGGTAATTTACCGATTCTCAGTTCAGAATCATTAAGTTCTTCTACTAATTTGAGAGATATGCCTTAGTAATCTCCTTTAACACTCATGTGCGCGTTGGTTACTAACACCTATTACTACAACTAGACAGGTTGTAATAATAGCTTACATCAAATCAATTCAAGGGTTCAGGGAATAATACCTCATGTTAATAAGTTGCTACCTATTATCATGGCTTGGACTTTTAACTGGGTCTTCATACTAGGGGTCGCCTAATGGGCATAGGTCAAACAACTACTAAGGATTGTTCATCCTATAGTCAATCATGCATACTAGGGTTCGAATGCGTGCGTACTACTTAGTAACAATAAACCTTATTTTCTATGCCAAGCTAGAAACACAAGGAGTAACAAGCATACAACACATAATCCAATAAAATAGGAACAACGACTTTAAGATCATAAATAAATAAACAACAGATATTAAATAAATTAAACGCAAAAAAACAAATAATTAAGCATAATAAATAATATAGCATCAACAATTTAAAGCAAGATCAAATTAATCATTAATACATAATCAAATCAATCGTTAAAAGTTGAAGTATGAATATAAATCATGCTAAATTAGTTCTCTCAATCCCCTAGTCGAATACCATGGCAAACCCCGAAGGGTTTGCTTAAACCAAACACATTGCTCGTTGTCTCCTATGCGCCAGCTGAGAAACCACAAAACGAATAATAATGAATCTGAATTCATTCTCTTAGTATTTATAGGCTTACAAAACTTCCTATGAATTGCCTAGAAAAGGCCCTCCATTGTTCTCATCGTAAAACATTAAGTCCTTGTGATTAAATGAAACTTCATAAGAATTGCACGCTTTAGGTTCTTGGAGTTGTTACTTCTTGGCACCCAAGCTATTTGTTATGAAGTAATTCCAATGATCCGCTTACATCGTAGCTCACTTCTGATCATTTGGGCTTCGTACTTCATTGATGACTACAGCGTAACTAAATGGACAAGTTACGGCGTAATCGTCTCGTTAATTAATTCTTCTCATATCTGCGACATAACCTCGATGGCTTTGTTACGCCGCAATCGTCTTGAAACTTTGATAATCAACTGGCCATCATAATGTGTTACGGCGTAGAGACCTCGTCCGGTCTACGCTGTAAGTGTTTTGAATGTTGGTTTCACGTATTTTGTTCATTTTTGGCCATTTCTAGCATCTTTCGTTCCAGTGCCTTGATTAAACTGAATTTGTAAACATAAACGAATTAAGTATTGGATTCATATAAAACAAAATAAAGTAAGGCAATAAACATTGAAATTTGATACTAAAATATTCAGATTATTTGATGTTATCAAATATCCCCTACTTGAATTATACTTACCCTCAAGTAAACATTTTTAAATCATTTCTAAAAAGATATCTCCCAAGAAATCTTGGAAGATATGAATTTAAAAATCACCTAAAATAGAAATTTTCAAACCGAGCACCTCACGAAAAGGTAAATGAAATCACACTCATACATTCACTAATCTGTGTGTTCATATTGGTGATCACTCAACTGCTTAGTCATAGCGAGTATTCTATCATAGGCTTGGCAAAGATACTAAGCTCTACCACTAGATTCTAGAATGAAATTAGTCTAAAAGGCAAGATAGTTTGACGCAACAATAAGGCTTACGGAGTTAAAAGGTAGGATATAGACATGGGATAACATTTATAAATGGGCGTAAAGAAAAAAACAAATAACAGATAGTTTCCTAAGTCCACACTCTCCCCGTCACAATCACATAAGGCAAATTTTGAGGGTCAAGAGTCAAGGGGTCTTCAACATCAAATGCACGCGTTAATGCATATAATATGTAGTGTAATGTCGCATAATCTCCATAAACTATGCAAGTAAGACACATTAACTCGGCCTTCATCATCAATGAACAAAAACTTATTAGTCAAAAGTGCCATTTTTTAAACACTAAATATGACTAAATAATCACAATAATCTCTCATTTCTATCTCCCTTCCCCCCACTTGAGATGTACAATGCCCTAATTGTACAAATATGAACTTATAAGTGCTACCTATTCAAATACATCAAAACGGATATGTCAAGATAACACCATCTAGACAAAGCGGGAATACTTATCACTATACTAAATAACATATAAGTTGATTTATCTTTACTATCAGCTATAAACAAACTAATAAATACTTGCTTGCATGCCTCCTTTATTATCACTTTTTTATGCAAGACAAGCATACAATAATGAAATAAAAATTAAGAACACATATGTACAAGAGTATCCCCCCACTTGAGATCAACTATCTTCTAAACCTGAATTTCTTCAAATACCCTTTTATCGAGACCCGCGACTTTCACCAGTGGAACCAAAATTAACTAGCAACTCCCCGACTATGGGCTTAAAGGAACTATATGGTAGGTTAGGCGATTGGTGAAACGAAACAAATATATAATGAGTAAAAAAATGAAAAGAATGGCTTAGACGGGTTTACTAACAGTATCTTACACTTATAATGAGTGTAACAAAATGGGTTTCACAGGTGGATTGACTAATCGATGTGAAGAGTTAATGTACACACACATAGAAAAACATATGGGCTATTTGGGGTTAGTCTTAATATTTCCATTTTATCCTAGTCACATCGATCACACTATGTTACCTCAGTATAATGCTCATTATGGTGGTTACGAAAAGATATACAATGCCAAGTTCTAAAGTCTACTACAGCAACCGACACACTCATTTTTTATGGATTTATGTATAAGGGGAAAATGGAAAGGCTTATCCTCACACAATGGAAATAAAGGGTATGTTTGCTTAGTTAAGATTAATCTAGTTAAGTAATGAAAATATGTCAAAATTTAAAATGAAACATTTTCACTAAAACTATATAAATAAAGGCAATCATAAAGCAATGGGTGTTTATTTCTAGTCCCTTCTCCCCACTTGAGTCATACTAAGCATATAAATTAAAAAAATAGGAAGGGTTGGAAATGGAATAAAAGGACTACGTTGGATTTGCACGATATGATCAAAATATTGCATGTCCTAAAACATGCCCTTCAACGCATCATCCAACAACATCCAACATTCAGCACATCACAATTTGTAGGGCATTCAACTATTCTGAATTTGAATTGCTTCCTTGTAGCTAATTATCATCCAACCAACGCACCACTCCATGTGCTTCAATTCTGTTGAGCTGCAAGAAAACTAATATCAAAAGCATAAATCAGGATAAAAGCAAGATAACACGATATGTATAAGATAAACTACAATGAAATCAAATCTAACTCACTTTCATAGGATTCACAATTGCATTTAGCGTATGAAACAATCCTTTTAAACCCCTTGGTGGCCTGAGAGGACGAGTGAAACCTCGTGAGGGTTTCCAGTAAACATACCCACAAAATTCTTAACTAAATGTACACAGCTTGGAAAAACTGAAAATATTTTTGAAAATTTCTTCACATGGGACAATTACGGTGTAACAAGATCGGCCCAGTTATGCCATAGTTAGCTTGACCTGAGCATTTATATTCCTGGGATAGAGGGGTTACGGCATAACTAGATCAACCCAGTTACTCAGTAGTTACCTATTAAGATCGATTTCCATGATTTTCAAATTTTCTAAATGTCAATAGGGGTCATCAGACCTCCTCTCGTCCTTCCCTGCGAGGTAGAGCACTCAATAAGTAAACAAGCGAGGTAGAGCACTCAATAAACAAATACTTGAATTAAGATTAATTACCAAATGAATTAAAAATACAAAGGTCAGAAATTACTATATCTAGACACAACTGGCAATAAATTACATTTTTAGAAGTCCAAGTAAATACTTTTGAAACACATTTCCCAAGTTAAGTATAAATCGTGGCAAAGATTCACACAAAACACGGAAAATGACCACCAATAATCACTCCAACTATTTTTGGTTTCCCATACCTTGGTTACGCCATAGGAGTTCTCCATGTTACGCCATAATTTCATTCTAAGGACGAAATTTTACTTTATTAAAAGTAGACACAAAAACAATCAAACAAACACACACAAAAACATGCAAGAACCGAAACAAAAATACTGAAAATCAAACACACACAACCATGCACAAACATAAAAGCACAAAATAAAACACATAGACAAACACATACTCCAACCAAACAACCCAAAAATACCATGAACATTCCCCTGCAACGGCGCCAAAAACTTGATGTATTTAAATCTCTATTTAAATTTATAAACTAGAATTTACCTAGGATTAACACATACTAACGGGTAGTGTACCCGATCGCATGTAGTATACCTAAACTAAGGGTACGTTTGGTTGGAGTCTGGAATCGTTATCGGTATGGGTTTATATATAGTGTGGAATGGAAATTCGTATGAGTTAAGGTATCAATTTCGATATCGGTGTTTGGCTTCTAAATTATCCAATTTCAGTATCAAAATTTTCTTGGTCAAAATTATTAATGTGCAATAACTAACAATATATAAAAATCCAAGTTAAAAAAAAACTATAGACCCACCATTACAAAGAAGAAAAAAAGAACTATAAAAAGCTATGATAAAAAAAAGAAAAAACTATACGACAATTTTGAAAGACTGCAGGCCCACCATTATAAAAAGTTATGACAATTTTGAAAGATGTTAAATAAAACAAAAAATTAGATGCTCACCATAAATTTGTATCGACATCTATTCGGTGGGTATGGAGTATGGTAGGATATTTAGGAAGTCATAGTCACTAAACAAAAGTGTTTATTAGGAATTAAAGTATTCCCCATTTTCATTAGTCCATTACTATGTACAAACCGCACCCTAAGTCCAAGTGTTGACCCTAAGAACGGTATGCATTCTCTAGTTATCTAATTGTAATGACATTCTAAATAAGAAAGCAATAAAAGACACTTTGCATTTAAATTCAGTTCATTATGTTTTAATTAACCTACATTATCAATTGGGTTGGTATAGTGGTAAATTACTAAAATGGGTGAAATACCCCTAAGTTCAATTATAATGATCACAAGTTCAATGTCTAATCACAATCTTAAAGGAGGTATCTAAAGTCATTAGGCTCAAAAACGCATCCTCGCCTAACCTATGATTCTTGAGTTGAATGAACCCGCGAAGGGAATTTACCAATTCTCAGTTCATAGTCATTAAGTACTCCTACTAATTTGAGAGATATGCCTTAATAATCTCCTTTAACACTCGCGTGTGCATTGATCACTAAAACCTATTACTACAACTAGAGATGCTGTAACAATAGCTTGCATCAAATTAATGCAAGGGTTCAGCGAAGAATACCTCTTGTTAATAAGTTGCTACCTATCATCGTGGATCGAACTTATAACCAGGTATTCACACTAGGGGTCGCCTAATGGGCATAAGTCAAACAACTACTAAGGATTGGTCATCCTATAGTCAATCATGCATACTAGGGTTCGGATGCTCACGTACTACCTAGTACATAATCAACCATATTTTCTAAACCAAACTAGAAAAACAAGGAGTAGCAAGCATACACAATATCCAATAAAATAGCAACAAATACTTTAAGATCATAAATAAATAAAGAAACGTATATAAATAAATTAACGCCGAAAATCAAATAATTAAGCATAATATTTAGCATAGCATCAACAATTTAAAGCAAGATCAAATTAATCATTGAGACATAATCAAATCAATCATTAAAAGTTGAAGTATGAATATATATCATAAGAATTGTCCACTTTAGGTCCCTGGAGTTGTTACTGCTTAGCGCCCAAGCTACTTGTTACGGAATAATTCCAAAGATCCGCTTACGACTTAACTCACTTATGATCATTTGGGCTTCGTACTTCATTGATGACTATGGCATAAATAAATGGACAATTGATACGTGTATTACGATCTATAAAATATATCAATCTTAAAAACTACTCAAATTTTAAATTTATAAATTCCTTATTACTAGTTATTAAGAAAAAGCATACGAGCAAGTATACTCATTCGTGTGTAGTATGGCTGTAGTAAATAGGTATCGTCCCAAGAGACTATTATTATTTTAGTTTATGCGTAGTGTAAGAATAACACAAAAGACTGTCACACTCTAATGTGTTGAAAGTAAAATAAACAAACAAACAATTAATGGTATGTCAAATCTAATCATCACAATTTGTAGGGCATTCAAATATTCTGAATTTGAATTGCTTCCTTGTAGCTAATTATCATCCAACCAACGCACCACTCCATGTGCTTCAATCCTGTTGAGCTGCAAAAAAACTGATATCAAAAGCATAAATCCGGATAAAAGAAATATAACATGATATGTACAAGATAAAAAACAATGAAATCAAATCTAACTTACTTTCATATGAATCACGCTTCATTTAGCGTATGCAACAAGCGCTTTTAATCCCTAGGTGGCCTCGAGTGGACGAGTGAAGTCTCGTGAGGGTTTCCAATGAGCATACCCACAAAATTGTAACTAAATGTACACAAAAAAAAATTGAAAATAGTTTTGAAACTTTTCATAGGGAAAATTACTTGTTACTAGATCGGCCCGCTTATGCCATAGTTAGCTTGACATGAGCATTTATATTCTTGGGATAGATGGGTTACGACATAACTAGATCACCATTACTCCATAGTACATATTGAGATCGATTTCCATGATTTTCAAATTTTCTAAATGTCAAGAGGAGTTATCAGACCTCCTCTCGTCCTTTCCTGCGAGCTAGAGAACTCAATAAGCAAACAAGCGAGGTAGAGCACTCAATAAGCAAATACTTAACTTAAGATTAATTACCAAATGGATTAAAAATACAAAGGTCGGAAATCACTATATCTAGCCACAAGTGGCAATAAATAACATTTTTAGAAGTCCAAGTAAATATTTTTGAAACACATTTCCCACGTCAAGTATAAATCGTGGCAAATATTTACACAAAACAAGGAAAATGACCACCAATAATCACTCCAACTATTTTTGGTGTCCCATACCTTGGTTACGCCATAGGAGTTCTCCAGGTTACATCGTAATTAGTCCGAGGACGAAATTTTCAATTTATTAAAAATAAACACAAAAACAATAAAACAAACACACACGCAAAAACATGCAAGAACTGAAACAAAGATACTGAAAATCAAACACACACAACCATGCACAAACATAAAAGCACAAAATAAAACACATAGACAAACACATACTCCAACAAAAAAACCCAAAAATACCAAGACCATTTCCCTGCTACGGCGCCAAAAATTTGATGCATTAAAATCTCATTTTAAATTTATAAACTAGAATTTACCTAGGATTAACACATACTAATAGGCTGTGTACCCGATGCATGTAGTGTACCTAAAGTAAGGGTACATTTGGTTGGAGGCTGGAATCGTTATCGGTATGGGTTTATATATAGTGTGGAATGGAAATTCGTATGAGTTGAGGTATCAATTTCGATACCGGTGTTTGGCTTCTAAATAATCAGATTTCGGTATCAAAATTTTCTTGGTCAAAATTATTAATGTTCAACAAATAACAATATATAAAAATCCAAGTAAAAAAAACTATAGACCCACCATTACAAAAAGAAAAAAAGAATTGTGAAAAGTTATGACAAAAAAAAAAAAACTATACGTCAATTTTGAAAGACTGTAGGCCCACCATTACAAAAAGTTATAACAATTTTGAAAGATGTTAAATAAAACAAAAAATTAGATGTCCACCATAAATTTTTATAGACATCTTTTGGGTGGGTATGGAGTATGGTAAGATATTTGGAAAGTTATAGTCACTAAACAAACGTGTTTATTAGGAATTAGAGTATTCCATTTCCATTACTATGTACCAAACGTACTATAAGTCCGTGTGTCACCCTAAGAACGGTATGCATTCTCTAGTTGTCTAATTGTAAGGACATTCTAACAAAGAAAGAAATAAAAGACACGTTGCGTTTCAATTCAGTTCATTATGTTTTAATTAACCTATATTATCAATTGGGATGGTATATTGGTAGAAAACTAAAAGGGTTGAAATACCCCTAAGTTCAATTATAATGATCACGAGTTCAATGCCTAATCACAATCTAAAATGAGGCATCTAAAGTCATTAGGCTCAAAAACGCATCCTTCAAAAACGCATCCTCTCCTAAGCTATGATTCCTGAGTGGAATGAACCCGCGCAGGGAATTTACCGGTTCGCGGTTCATAGTCATTAAGTTCTCCTACTAAATTAAGAGATATGACTTAATAATCTCTTTTAACACTCACGTGTGCGTTGATCACTAACACCTATTACTATAACTAGATAGGCTGTAATAATAGCTTGCATCAAATCAATACAAGGGTTCAGGGAAGAATACTTCTTGTTAATAAGTTGCTACCTATTATCATGGATCGAACTTATAACCGTGTGTTCATACTAGGGTCACCTAATGGGCATAATTCAAAAACTACTAAGGATTAGTCATCACAATCATGCATACTATGGTTCGGATGCTTACGTATTACCTAGTACACAATCAACCACATTTTCTATACCAAGCTAGAAAACAAGGAGTAACAAGCATACACAATATCCAATAAAATAGCAAAGAAAGACTTTAAGATCATAAATAAATAAACAAACGGATATAAATAAATTAAATGCCGAAAAACAAATAATTAAGCATAATAAATAACAAAGCATCAACAATTTAAAGCAAGATCAAATTAATCATTAAGACATAATCAAATCAATCATTAAAAGTTGAAGTATGAATATATATCATAAGAATTTACACTTTAGGTCCCTGGAGGTGTTACTGCTTAGCGCCCAAGCTACTTGTTACGGAGTAATTCCAAAGATCCGCTTACGCCTTAACTCACTTATGATCATTTGGGCTTCGTACTTCATTGATGACTACATCGTAGCTAAATAGACAAGTGATGCCTCAGACACGGTCTATAAAATATATCAATCTTATAACTACTCAAATTTTAATTTATAAATTCCTTATTACCGCTTATTATGAAAAGCTACGAGCAAGTATACTGTTCGTGTGTAGTATGGTTGTGGTAAATAAGTATCGTCCGAAGAGACTATTATTATTTTAGTTTATGCATAGTGTAAGAATAACACAAAAGGTTGTCACACTCTAATATGTTGAAAGTAAACAAACAAACAAATAATTAATAGTATATCAAATCCAATCAAACAAATCTAATACTTATAAGGGAAATAGCAAGCCAATCGTGATAGAATGTTTAATATGTTTGGTCGAAACATATGTAGAATGTACATAACAAATTCACATGACTTTCCAGTCAATGGGTAATATCAAGAAAAGTACATGTTTTTACCAAGTTAGATGGGTGAGCCCCTTTCGTACATATACTCCACCAAATAAACTAATTTTCATTAAGTTTTATATGTAAGAAAAGATGATTAGTCGAATTAGTTCCAACACGCCCTTTCGGCCAAATACTTGTGATTAAATACACTTGGGTTCATTTAAAACTTGCATACTCAATAGTTGTCAATTATTGAGTACCAATCCATTTGTGCACCAAGTTCTTGGAATTAAACATTATTAGAAGTTCTTTCGTTCATTTAAATCCAATCATGTTAAATCAAAAAGTTTGAGAATAGCAATTTTATTTAAACAAACTCATGAGATAAATCGCTTTCCAAGACAACCTAATATTTCAAAATCCACATGAAAGTCTACATCATTCCTAAACAAGTATCACGAAGCTATTCCATAACAAGTTTCATCATCAAACATAACATCTCATTCCAAAAGCAATTCATGCAACATTTAAATTAAATAAGAAAGTTACCCAAACGTAAGACTACAAATGAGTCGAAAATCAAGAAGTTATAACGCTTCTCAAAGCCTCCAATCGATCAATGTATCTTCTAACACTTCCAATGATTAACACCAACACTTAATTTCTTGTTCCTTGGCACCTCTTTTAAAATGTCCGAATTATAAAGATATTTTGGGAATAGTAACTTAGTTATCAAATCCGTAGGGTGTAAGGCTTGATGATTGTGATTGTATGTTAAAATGTGGTGATTAGGGAGGTTATTTATGCTTGAATTAACCCTCAAATACTGTTAGAAATGCCCCATAATCATAAAAGAGGTTAAACGATTGAACTCTTGTATTAATAGTAGTTAAAACCATGATTTAATGCAACTCTTCGTCTCAGGTCCCTTCCAGCAGGCGGCTTGATAACATCAAATAGTCCTGAATATTAAGTGTCAATTTCCCCCGATTATGCTCGTTATTTATATCAATTATATGGATTTACGCTTGTTTTCCATTGTTTTCCACTTTCAGGTAAATTACGAGCATTGGAGCTAAAGAGACGCGGAAATGGAAACATTATTAAAGATTTATCACAAGATGCCTATTTTGAAGAAGTTCCGCGAACTCCTCTCTCACATTACGCCGTAACTATTGCATGATCCTAATACCAACTTATCAAGAGGTTACAACAGAACTCTTCCCAAAGGTTACGACGAACTCCATTAGGTCAAAAGAGGTTCCACGTCACGATACTTACGCCGTAACTCATCGCATCACTTACGACGTAACCAAGTTTATTGAAGACTACGGCGTAACCACTAATAAGGTTACACCGTAACTAGCGCATCTAGTGCATTTACAAAGAAATAGAAGGTTACGGCGAACTCCTTTATTGGTTACGCCAGAACCTTAATCGCCTATAAATACCCCACTAAGTCCAAGATTTCTAAGCATCCCATTCCACAAACAATACTCGAGAACGTGGGAAAAGCTCAAGGCAGTCTAGGGAGCATACGAGTCAAGTTTCCAAGGAGAAGTCACCAATTTGATAACGCCTAAAATGAACATGTTTTTAGTAGCGTTATTGTCGGTTTTGTGCATGATATTCGCTATATTTACTCATAATCAAAATGCAAAAGTGCAAAGATGCGATTGTGTATGTATATGTAGCCGTGTATCGCGAATAATGAAGAAATGAAGTTTTATGCATATTTGGAAGCGCCTAAAGGAAGGAAGTTGAGATTGGAAGCTTGTGGACTCAATGATATGGAAGCGTAGTGATTTCAAGCATCTACAAGAAGGAAAGATCAAGTTTGGCTTTGGAAATCATCAACGAAGCAAAGAATGAAGCGTAAAGGAAAAGTCAAAAAAGTCAAAGGAGCAAAACCCACCGCCGGTCGCAACCCGCAACCGGATCCGGCCGGGCATATGGTCAAAGCCATGACCGATTCGGTCGACATAGAAACCGATCCGGTTTCGCACCGCAGCTACACAATTCGCATTTATTGTTGTCTTAACTCCCATAATCATTGAGTCCGATCATTTCTTGATATTAACTTGGAGAGAACGTTTTTGGGCGCTAAGCAAGTGCTTTGGCTATTTAAAGGACCTAGTACTTGTATACTAAGTGTGACACAACCAAAAGAGTATTAGTTTACACCAAAACTCATACTTACCCATTTATTTCAACCCAAAAGCTTAGTAGTTACCGGAAAACGCCCGTAAGCAAGGAAGGAACCATTCTTGTCCATTGTTTCGTAGTTTGAGTTGTGCGGTGATCCTAGGTGATTGGAGGCGCGTGGTTGCTACATTCCACGATTTCTAATTCTTGTAATCACAAAAGATTAGGTATTCTATGAACTTTGTTATGGAAATCTATTCTCTTGAATTGTTTGAATTACTTTGTTATGACTTGTGTTTAGATATGATTGTTTTCATGGAGTAGTTTGTGATATACTTGTGTGTTGGAATGTGATTAATCATAATAATGTTCTCAAAATGTGATGCATGTATATATGATCTTGTTTAAATGAGTTTGTTGGAAAAATACTAGTCTTGGATTGATTTGTCAATAAAACATGTTTTAAGAAAAAGGACCGAAAGGATTTCTCTTGTGTTTTATTCCAAAAGTGTTGTGACAAACTAGTATGGGATATGGTGATTGACATCCACCATGTTTTGCTTATTAAAACAAGACTAGGAACGCTTTCATCACGAAGGGTCGAAAGATTCGTAAGAACAAATTTAATGAGAACATGTTGCAAACAAATGGAACTTTATAGGATAATCATTGGGATAAGGACCGAAAGGATTACCTAAATGTTTTTGTTCTTAGAATGATTTTTACAAACAAATACCATGGTTGGGGAATCATTTGCTTATGATTTGTGCATCATACTAAGAGTATACACCAAACCTTTATGAACATTATCTATGGTTGATTATGAGACTTCACACAAGTATATATTTTTATTCTTGATTCAGATTTTCACTAGAACACTTATTCGAGGAAGCCTTGACAAGCTTTCTTGTTAGAAACTTTTAATAAGACCTATTTCAAAACAAAATCCCTTGGGACGATCTCGACTTACCAAACTTTGCTATTACGGACGAGTATACTTGCTCGTATGTGTTAATAGGTTATACGGTTAATTCGTGATTATAAATTTTAAAACTTGCACCAACCGAGCACATCAAGTTTTTACGCCACGCCGGATTTTTCTGTAATTTTCTTTGAAATTAGTTTAAAAAAAAAAAAAAGTTTTGTTACAAACTAACCGATTCGGTTGGTTAGCCAACCGAATCCGTTAGACATTCTGTGAAAAAAAAAATTTTTTTGGTTCGAATTTTGATATCTATCTTCTTAGTTTATTGTGTTTTGATTTCTAGAGTAATTGTGTGGTTTAATCGGCCTAGATTTATTGTCTTTATTTTATTTTATTTTTCTTTACATTTGTTATTTAGTTAATCTAGTTTTATTTATTTTAATTTTATAGTTGATGGTAATGGTTAAGAGTATTTTATTTTCGCTTATAGTTTATTTTATGATAGCATTTATTAGTAGTTTATTTAGTTTTAGTTTTATTTTTAATTTTGGTTTTAATTAGATTTAATGAGTTATTTAATTATTAGTTTATGAAGAGTTTTATTTAATTACCTGGAGTTAGTACATCCTTAATGACATTAATTTGCTTTAATTATTATTATTATTATAAAAAAAAAATATATATATTTTATCGATCAAACCGATCGGTCGCAACCCGCAACCTGATCCGGTTCGTGTTTCTGTCCTAGAATTTTTCAACCAACCGATTCGGTTGGTGATCCAACCGAATCCGGTTGGAGTTTCTGTGATGAGTTTTATCATTTTTAGTTTTGAGTTTTTATTTGATTTTTTATTTTGTTAGATGTCTTAGTTGTTTTATTATATGTTTTTATAGTTTGTTCTTGTTTTACTAACGTTAACGCTAATCATTCGGGATTTGTTTTGTTTTGCTTTGTTAAGTTGTCTAGTAACATGGATAGTTTGAGCGGAATCTCGGAATACCTTCGTACTTTGGATGACATGTTCAAGGATACGGAAGTTCATTAGAAAAGATTGGAGGAATTCGGAGGAAAGCAAGAAAGAATTGGGAATTGACACGGGTGATATGGAAGAAGTATGTGAAAACAAGGTTCAACTACCCAAAACAAAAGAGTGGTAGTGTTTACACAAGCACCATCAACGTGTATGATTCACCGATGATGAGATTTGGAACACCTTGTGAAGTGGAAGGAGTACGTGCTTGGGATGCACAAATTAATATGGCTTATGGAGAGAATTATATCTTGAAGAGGTTCTTGACGAAATCGGTCATGTTCGTATGGACTATGAAGCATATGGGAGAAAGATGGTCAAAAATCTGAAGGTCAATATTCATGGGCATATGTTTGAAACTGATTTTGTTGTTTTAGAGGAAGGTAATGCGGATGAGCCAAATGTTTGTTTTGGTCGAGATTTTCTTGTCACGACCAAGTGTCAAGTAGATTTTGGTATGGGAGAAATGCGGATTAACATAACCGAGTTGGAAGAAGGAAAAGGGATCAACGAGATGCTAGTGGAAGTTTGTGCAAATATGGAGGAGAAAATGTGGAAGTGGTTAAAATGGGAAAGCAAACCGAAAGAAACCATCATCAAATAAATTAACCCCAACAACAACCTCCACCACCAAAATGATTACACACCATCATCACCTACCACTACTATCAAACCCTTAACCGAAAGCCAAAAGAAGCTATCTTAGAGAATCTAGAACAAAATTTCTAGAGCTCAATGAAAAGAAACCGTTATTGAAGTTCTCCAAGATTATGTGCTTTACCGAAAGAAGTTGGATGCATTGATGCTAGCGAGGGCTAGGTTGGAAGATAAGAATCTCACGGATGAGGATCGAGATCGAATTTTGTTTAAAGGCATGCCAAGGAAAGAAAAGGATCCGGTAATTTTGTGTTGCCAATCAAAGTAAATGGAACTACACCGCTTTATGCTTTAGCCGACACGGGTCGAGTGTTAACGTGATGCCGTATCCATTGTTCAAAACTTTGGGACTAAGTAATCCGCAACCTAATCATTCTAAGCTCACTATGGCGGATAACACTCAAGCAAAGGCAATGGGAGAAGTTAAGAATGTAAGAGTGCAAATTGGCTACCAACCGTATTTGGCGATTTTCTTGTCTTGGATATTCCGTGGACAAGAGTTTACCACTATTGTTGGGAGGCCATTTTACGAACTTGTGGAGCAATTATAGACATGGGAAGAGGCACCATGACTATTGACGATGGGATTTCGAGGCAAACATACTACCCAAGACCAAGAGGACCAATTTTGGAAGGTATGGAAGATTTGGAATGGATGGATGCAAATGATGATTTAACTTGTTTTGAAGTGGGACGTGATGTCCACGGTAATCCAATGTACGGACCTTTAACTCCACCTTATTTCGATATAGAGGACGAAATGGAACGTGCATTCGCGATAGAAGCTTTCTATAACCCATTCAAAAACATATTGGTTTACAAGAAGTTGACCGACTTTTTAGGATCTTTACCGTGCAACTTAAGAATTTGGAGTGGAAACCCAAGGGTTGGGGACTTACAAGAGACAAACCGAGATGGAGCATGGCATGTTAAGTTTGATATATTATGCCCGGACGGACGAAGATTTATGAGGAAATTTAAACTTTTGAAACGTTCCGTGAGTTGACCGGAAAATTTCAAAGCGAGGATATTCTTAGGCAAGAATATTTTGAGGAATTTTGAGGAAAGGAAAGACCGTAATAACAAGCAATCATTTGCTTGAATTTCATGAGCTATTTTATTTTATTTTATTTTGATTTGATGCATTAGGATTTTTGTTTCTTATTTATTTTTCATGTTATGATTGAGGTGATTTGGTTTAAATGCATTATGACTATGAGTTTTGAGTTGAGTTTGGATTAGTTCATTTATATGATGAGTTTAGTTTTTTTTTTGGATTGAATGATTGTTCAAAATTTCATTTGGTGAATGAATGTTGTGTGAATCTTTAGCAGGAATTTTCGAGTAAAAAAATATGTTGCTTGGAGGGTAAATGCCTAAGTAACATGTTAAACAAGTAAAAAGCAAATTTGGCAAAAGCATACCGAATCGGTTGTGTCCTTGATCGAACCGGTTGCACCAAAGTATAAAATTTCATTTTTCCAAAACACACACACACACACTAATTTTCCAGTGGGTTTTGCAAAATTCATCCAAGAGAGCGATTGAAGTTGTTTGAATTGTAGGATAACATCATGGCACCCAAGCAAGTAAGCATTTACATTCAATTAACTCAATTAAGGTTTTATTAGAACATTTGATTCGAATTGGATTTTAGGTCACCAATTTGGGGTTTTTGTTATAATTCAATTAAGTGGTAATATTTTAGGATTGAGTGAGTGATTGATATAGGAGTGCATTACAACAAGAGATTGATTGATTGATTCACCATAGAATGGATTTTAGATGATAAGATTTTTCGAATTAGTTGGGTTATGCTTATGAAATGAGATAAGTTACAATTGGTGATTCATTTTGATGGATGATATGTTTTAAGAGTGATGGATGCTACACTATTAGAACTAATGATTTTAAGAATGATGAGATGAGTTCTAAGATGTTAGATGTTTGATGATTTGGAAGCAAGATAGAGTAATTCTAGGACGGGAAATCATTGAGGATGATAGAATGCGATCTAAGAGTGGTTTGAGCGTTAGAAATTCGAGATGTTGAGGATTTGAAGGTAAAATACCTTATGCAGTCTGCACAACCGATTCGGTTGCGCATTGCAACCGAACGGTTGTTGCCTGATAGTAGGAAACCGATTCGGTTGGTGATCCAACCGAATCCGGTTGTGGTTTCTGTGAGGAATTTTTTGTGAAATTTTGAAATGTATATTAGAGGGTTCTCTAACCTTCTTGTTTGTTCTAACACTCTTATATGATCTTATTTTTGTGATTTCTACAGAGAATTATTGTAGGAAGCTCGAGTGGGGAGGAAATTCCAATTAACCCGCTTGTTACGAAGTTTGGTGAAAGGAACGAGAAGAAGAAGGTTAAGTATAGTGTGAAGAAGGAAGCAAATGCTAATTTAAAATTCAAAAATCTCACCGATGGAGAGAAACATGCTTTTCGAGAAAGATTGTCGGGTTACAACATAGGCAATGTTTGGTTCCAAGGGTGATTGATTGGGATTTATTTAACGAATGTGAGTGTGAAGATGAGTTAAGAAGGATGATGCGAACGCCTTATGTATATCCGTGGGATGGAGATTCGCTCAATGATTTGTCATGGGAAAGA
Source organism: Chrysanthemum lavandulifolium (assembly GCA_022545495.1). NCBI lineage: Eukaryota > Viridiplantae > Streptophyta > Magnoliopsida > Asterales > Asteraceae > Chrysanthemum > Chrysanthemum lavandulifolium. The sequence continues at coordinate 105,932,509 of CM040240.1, forward strand.
GCATTCAGTGTTAATGAAGAAGTCTATCGAGAATGGTGTATGGAATTCTTTTCAACCATGTATTTTGAAAGAAAGGTGGATGTTCGAATTTGATGTCGGAGATTTGTATTTGGTTTAGACTTTGTGGAAGGGATCATGCTTACACATTGCCGCCTTTTGGTGTAGCTCTTGGTTTGTATGAGCCACATGAGGTAAATCATCGATTATTTGAAACTCACTTTTCTAGACTTTGAGGTTTGAAAAGATTACCCTAGTATTCCCGCTTATTGGAATCAAGTGGGAGATCCTACTTGTGCTAGGAGGAATGCTTCAACCATCGTGAACCGTTGATGAGGATACTTCAAGTTGATTGTGACCGCCATTTAATAGATTTGGAAGGTGGACAAATGTCGAAACCGGACTTATGGATTATGAAGTTGTTGGAAGAAACTAAGGACGGTAATGCCATTTGGCGATAGTCGAATATTTGTCTAGAGAGCCCCGGAATCAAGAGCAACAAGAATATTTGTGGAGGACATTTTGTGACAAGATTGGCGAAGAATCTTGGGTATTATGTTGATGAGGAATTGGCTAAGTGTGAGAGCCAAAGTATAGTGAAACGTGGATCATGAAAGGTTTTGGTAATGCTTTGAACAGAGATTGGGAACCGTAGGGTTATGGATTGAACCAAGACCACAACAAGAACCACCACAACAAAGAAGGGAATATACCAATGGAGAACGTGCAAATGGGTACGCCCAAGAGTTTTGATTCGTGATGGGAGAGTGGAACCAACATCTAGATGAGATTCAATGTAGGGATGTGGAGAGACTCGATGATGTTAAGGAACAACTACATCAATGATTATTCGATGCCTATCTTTCAACACATGGCTCGAGAAGCCAATTATGAGTTGCCACCCTACAATCCACCAAATGTTCCACCATATCCTTTTCCTTACACTTTATCCCGACCCTATCCGTATCCATATCCCGGTACGCACCGCTTCCCGATCCAATACCCCATATGGTCGATTGCCCGTCGGAGGAACAAGTTATGAAGTTGGAGGATCATCATCGAGTTGGAGGCAAGAAGAAAAGAGGAGAGTTCGCTCGTAAATCATAGACGAAAACTACGTAACCGAAAGTGATGATGATGATGAGTTTGATGATGAAGAAGGAGAAGAAATGAGCGAGGATGACGAGTGATTATGGGTCATTCGTGAATTATGGTTTCAAAAACAATGGTCATGATGTGTTTTAAACTATTTCTATCTTTTGATCGATTTTCTTTAGGATGTTTGGTATATTTTGGTTTTATCTTAGTTTTTAGTAGTTTTGTTTGTTTTGTGCATTTCGTGTTGCGCTTTTGTTTGCGGGATGGATATGTTGGAAGCTTATTGATGGTCAAATGTTTCGAGTTGGATAACTCACAGGCTTGCTAATGACCCAATGTGCTTATTGCATATTTTATCCCGTGGTATCTTTTAACTATCTTTTTCCCATTTTCTTTACTTTGAAGTTCAATTTTTCATTACATTGAGGACAATGCAAAACTTAAGTATGGGGGAGGGAAGAAAATAGGAAAATGATACGCATTTTTATTTTTTAGATAACTTTTGGATGCAAGTGATTAGAAGAAATTCGCCCTTGATGGTCTAATGGTTTTCGCACGTTATTGATAATTAAAATACATAATTTGGGATTTCAATGGTAAAATGAGGTTTTTGAAAATTTTTAGATTTGAACCAAATTACTGAAGTAATTCATTTTGGATTCGATAGCATTTTCTAGCATGCATAATAGCCTTTTTCCCACATTTTTGTGAGGTTTCTTTTTGTATAAAACATCTTTTGTTTTATATTTGCTATGAGTGTGCCGGTGATTATGTCGATTCTAGAACTTGTACTAGTTATGCATTACGGTTAAAATCACTTTCGAGTGATCTAAATATTTTCAAGTGATAAGAGGCACTTTAGGAATAACCCAAATGGCCTTCCATTTTTACATCTAATGATATATTAGCTGACCGCATCGGTTAGTTAACCACCCACATGGACCCATTTTGTTAGTGCTCATTTTTAGCACTAGATACCCCTAGTTACACCCTTTGAGCCATTCTTTTCGTTTTTGATAAATCCAGAAAATACAAAAATATTTTACACCTTTAAACCTTAGCCAACCCTTATCAAGTCTAATGGTTTGTTGCTAGTTGTTTGGAATGATTGGATTGTTTTTGATGATTATGAGTTAGTTACACTTTGTCATTCGTGTGTGCCATTTCGACAAAGACGAAGGATGCATACTTTATTTGTATTTTTGTGGTGATGCTTATACTAAGTGTGGGGAGTTGTGATATAAAAAAAAAAAAAAAAAAAAAAAATGATGATGACAGTTATAGCCAATGTGCTATATTATTATGAAGATGAAGGAAGATGAAGTATGTTTGAGTTATCGATTAGCCAATGTGCTAAGACGTGATATATATATATTTGGTGATCGATATGAAAAGAGGAGTAATAATCATTTTTCGGGATTGTGGTTTGTATGATGACTAGCACCATGGAGGTTTGGACTTGATTTTATTTTTATTTTAAACCAATTTCATAAACTATCCCATGCCTTATCCATACCTATTATGAACCCGTAACCTTATCGTTATAACCCGAATAAAAGACCTCTTTGATGAATTTATTTTCTTTGTTTTGATACTTGTACAAGCTTATGGTAAAAAAGCATTGATCATGACTAGGCATTGAGTGATATACATATACCCACCAATATATGAGTGTTGAGTGAAATCTTAAAGCCACTTGTGAGGTATCCTAGTTATGTTATCTAAAGTGTTTGGTTCATTTTTAGAAGATTTTCTCATATTATAAGCAAAATAATAATTATCTTTATTGGTAATTGTTACATTTTCTGAAACATGGTGTTATGGACCATTGGAATCAATCTTTGCAATGTTTGACCTACTCGAGGGCTAGTAGAGCTTAAGTGTGGGGAATTTGATAACGCCTAAAATGAACATGTTTTTAGTAGCGTTATTGTCGGGCTTTGTGCATGATATTCGCTATATTTACTCATAATCATGTAAAAGTGCAAAGATGCGATTGTGTATGTATATGTAGCCGTATCGCGAATAATGAAGAAATGAAGTTTTTATGCATATTTGGAAGCGCCTAAAGGAAGGAAGTTGAGATTGGAAGCTTGTGGACTCAATGATATGGAAGCGTAGTGATTTCAAGCATCTACAAGAAGGAAAGATCAAGTTTGGCTTTGGAAATCATCAACGAAGCAAAGAATGAAGCGTAAAGGGAAAAGTCAAGAAAAGTCAAAGGAGCAAAACCCACCGCCGGTCGCAACCCGCAACCGGATCCGGCCGGGCATATGGTCAAAGCCATGACCGATTCGGTCGACATAGAAACCGATCCGGTTTCGCACCGCAGCTACACAATTCGCATTTATTGTTGTCTTAACTCCCATAATCATTGGAGTCCGATCATTTCTTGATATTAACTTGAGAGAACGTTTTTGGGCGCTAAGCAAGTGCTTTGGCTATTTAAAGGACCTAGTACTTGTATACTAAGTGTGACACAACCAAAAGAGTATTAGTTTACACCAAAACTCATACTTACCCATTTATTTCAACCCAAAAGCTTAGTAGTTACCGGAAAACGCCCGTAAGCAAGGAAGGAACCATTCTTGTCCATTGTTTCGTAGTTTGAGTTGTGCGGTGATCCTAGGTGATTGGAGGCGCGTGGTTGCTACATTCCACGATTTCTAATTCTTGTAATCACAAAAGATTAGGTATTCTATGAACTTTGTTATGGAAATCTATTCTCTTGAATTGTTTGAATTACTTTGTTATGACTTGTGTTTAGATATGATTGTTTTCATGGAGTAGTTTGTGATATACTTGTGTGTTGGAATGTGATTAATCATAATAATGTTCTCAAAATGTGATGCATGTATATATGATCTTGTTTAAATGAGTTTGTTGGAAAATACTAGTCTTGGATTGATTTGTCAATAAAACATGTTTTAAGAAAAAGGACCGAAAGGATTTCTCTTGTGTTTTATTCCAAAAGTGTTGTGACAAACTAGTATGGGATATGGTGATTGACATCCACCATGTTTTGCTTATTAAAACAAGACTAGGAACGCTTTCATCACGAAGGGTCGAAAGATTCGTAAGAACAAATTTAATGAGAACATGTTGCAAACAAATGGAACTTTTATAGGATAATCATTGGGATAAGGACCGAAAGGATTACCTAAATGTTTTTGTTCTTAGAATGATTTTACAAACAAATACCATGGTTGGGGAATCATTTGCTTATGATTTGTGCATCATACTAAGAGTATACACCAAACCTTTATGAACATTATCTATGGTTGATTATGAGACTTCACACAAGTATATATTTTTATTCTTGATTCAGATTTTCACTAGAACACTTATTCGAGGAAGCCTTGACAAGCTTTCTTGTTAGAAACTTTTAATAAGACCTATTTCAAAACAAAATCCTTGGGACGATCTCGACTTACCAAACTTTGCTATTACGGACGAGTATACTTGCTCGTATGTGTTAATAGGTTATACGGTTAATTCGTGATTATAAATTTTAAAACTTGCACCAACCGAGCACATC